>VNKC01002472.1:0-150242 GCA_008042775.1 Drosophila pectinifera
TATATATATATATATATATATAGATATATATATATATATATCTGACTTGGATATGATTCAACATTCAACATTTTATGACCACGTCAGGGTACAACTTTCCAAAAAACATTAAAATTAAGAAATTAAACAGCCATATGATTGGTAAAAATATCAATATATTTAACTATTTGGTATTGTAACTATGAAATTCGCGATAATGAGGAGATTAAACTAAACTAACACAACACAGTTTAACGACAACATTTAAAGCGGTCTTAATCAGATATCCCCTTGTGCCCCACACCCTTCTATATACTATATCTCGTTCCGATCCTTCCAGCCATACTTCTGGCGCTGCTGCTTCTCACGGCTATTCCACTGCTGCTGCTGCTTGTAGTTGCCATTGGAGGAGGAGGACGACTTTCCAGAGGCACAGTAGCAGGATCGCTTTTGGCAGTCCAGGTACGACCTGCAGCCCAGGGTCAGGGTGCCCGTGAAGAGCATCTTGGCCGCCGCCTTGCAGCCCTTGGTCATCAGATCGCTGGCTAAGGACTTCTCATAGCTGTCGCAGTACTTGTAGAGGCACCGCTTGAAGTCCAGATCACAGAGCTCCTTGTCGCTGTTGCAGGTCTCGTAGCAGATGTCGTGTTCGTTGCAGCAGGTCTCCATCTCCGCCGCCGGCAGGTAGTCCGTGCTGATCCGGAGCCCCAAGGAGCCGCAACCATCGGCAGTTGGAGTGTAAAACTTGTTCTGTACTGCCCGCGGCGCTATAAGGAATACAAAACAGGGAGAACATATATGTAGATATATCCCGGGCCCTTTACATAATTCGATCGGCATTTGCGTCACAAGCACGCACACTCACCTGGTCCCCCGATATCCGGCGCCGGGCATTGGTAGACGCAGTTTTCCTCCACTGCAGCGTCGAAGACCTCGTGGACGGTGCGGAACTTGCGCACAAGAACTATCATGTTCTTGAACACGTCACCAAAGATAGCCTCCGCAGCTATAATGGCATCCCTTAGCTGCAACCAGAGGGGGTAGAAGGCCCAGGAATACAGATTAGCATCTGTCTGGCAGATCTTCTTCAAAAGAGACTCTTACATGAACTATGGTACTCGAACCGTACCCGGAATAGGCGTATGTGAGGAAGGTCAGAAGGTATATGGCCACCTTCATCCAGGAGAACTGCATAATTTCGTTTATTAAATATCACAATCCGTATCTAAATGTTTTGATTTTTGTATCTGATGGATGGTAATAAATAGAGCAGCGTGACCGCACCGATAACTATAAAAAATACTGTCCGGGCCACCAATAAGTAACTAATACTACAATTTCAGTCTCAACAAATACCACTAGACTAAGTAATAATTTAAATGTTAATTTTTAAATAAATTAATCTAAAAAATCGACTCGGCTTTTTATGGTTATTAAGAATATAAATGTTTTATAGGGCCGGAAATTATTTCTATGGTTTCCTATAATAAGTGATACACAAGCTATAAAATCTCAAAGATGTAACGTATAACCCAAGACACAAACCTTCACAATGAATACATTTATGGATATTGTTTTTGCAGCCCTAGTTCAGACAGCTGTTGGTTGTGTTGTTTAATTTGTAATTAAAATATTTGTTTAAAATGCGCTGTGCAGTAAATAATTGCGGAAATAATAATCGTTATTCAAATAGGAGTAAATGGCGATTTTTCCATTTTCCCAAGGAAAGGACGCTGCTTAAGAAATGGGTTGATTTCTGCGAGAGGGATACGGTAAACCCCGAAACAGGTACACAATATTTAAAGATAATAAAGAACAAATTTTAACAAAATTATGATAAATCATTTTTAAATAGCCTGTATTTGCAACGAGCACTTTTCACCCGAGGACTTTGAGAGGAATATGCAGTATGAGCTAGGCTTTACCAGCAAAAATCCAACAAAACTTAAACCCGGCTCGTATCCGACTGGTAATAGACCTCGAAAATGGACAAAGAAAATAATAAGAACATACACATATGCTCCGTCATCCAGAGATTTCCAAAACCCGACTGAATATCCCCCACTTCAACTGGAGAACGCACATTCACCAATCCAAGACGTAGAAGTTGTAGAAGAATGTGACATTCTCGCGGATTCATTAGATCAGAGCTCTTCTAGCAATGATACCAATATCGAAGATCATATGCACCAGGAGGTACTGAATATTGATCCTTTCACTCCACAATTAAATGCCAATGAACATGTAGAGATAACAGACTCGAAAGATGACTCTTATGAGAAGCACTTGGAGGACGAAATGTAAGAAATTACCACATAGGGATCATAACTAATTCTTATTTTTAAACTCCTTTTTCTCAGATGCTCCTTAAAACGCGAAGTATTTTTTCTTAAAGCCGATCGACAGAAGCTGTTGGGCGAAATTAGGAATCTTCGGGCCTCTCTTCAAAGTTCACGATTGCAGAGAAATATGGAGAAATGAAAATCAGCAAGACATCTTAAACTATTCGTAACTTACAATATTAAAAACAAACTGATCGAGATATGTAAACATACTTAGATACACTTAGTCTCAGTATGAAAAAATCGAATAACTATAGTTCTACATATGAAGTATTAAAGAGAATATTAAGTAAAACTACTGAAACAAAGTGTATTTTTGGGGGATAAGCCTCAGAAGCTCCGCAATGTCAATGACAAATGACACTTTCTGCTCATCATATTCTGTCTGGCTCATGGCTCATTTGTTTACTAATAAGTTAATAGAACTCAATTAATATGTAATCTTAGCTTTGCATGTGTATTTTTATATATTCTTTTCGTTTTGAATAGTGTGTGAGGTACAAATTCACAAAAATATACCTCGGATCCCTACATTTTCTGGTTGATAAAATAAGAGATTGGCTTGACATATGCCAAACAGATTTCGTATAATTTTGGAAAAATTCCAGACATTTTTTCTACCTACTTTCCCATATATGTAAGTACCTACAAGCCTGTATCTATATTTTGCCCTCTTGTTAACCTAAGCACTTTCCTTGAAAGCAGCGAGTACCTAAGACATTATTCAAGGTGTTCGCAGTTATCTTTCCAAGAATTAGTAAGTAATCGCGGTGCGGCAATTTCAGCCAAGGCCAAAGTCATTAGGCAGGCAAAAGGATCGTCCCTGCGCTAGGTTGCCTACCTGATGGACAGTCCTATATAAACTCCCTGTCGACAGCGAATCGACCTGCACTGCAAGCGATGTTCTCCGACCGGCAACATCCATCGCGGACCGGCCACAGCCCAGCTCCTGGCGGGACTTCACGGACTCGGCGCTGAGACTTTGCTGAACTTCAGGACTGGAAGTCGAAGAATATCGCATCGAACACACCCTGGGACCAACTCCGCTTGCAGTGTCAGCAGTTAGACGAATTTAAACAATTGTAAATTCTAGTTAGTTCCATAGTTCAATTGTACATTTTAGTTAATGTGTTAATTCAATTGTATATATACATCAACCAAATTGTATATATTTAGTTAGACAATGTAACATAATTAGTACGATTGTAAATATGAAAAACCTTAGCCAATTCTAGACAATTTAATAGACCAATTGTATATATATAAAAATCATAGCCAATTTTATAGACAAATTTATTAGCCAACTTTATAGCTCAATTGTACATATATAGCCCAATTGTAACTTAGCAAAATATTTAAAGAAATTGTATATATTTCAAATATGCGTGATATTCTTGCAATAAAATGAAATTTAACAAACTGGAAATTATGTCTCTTTGTTTCACTCTAAATTAATCTGTAAAATTGAAACTTTTGACCGGTGGAGTAAATCGGACAGAAATGGCTTTCCATATACATATGCACATAATAAAGTTTAATCGAAACCAAGGAATATACAGTTTGTTACATGGGAAGAAAAATGTAAGCCCTATAAAGCTTCTATATGTATATAGAGTCTATACCTCAATAGAAACCAACTGACGAAATGATGTAAATTTGAAAATTGCTGTTTAAAATGATTTTATATAGATTATATAAGTCTGGTTAAAAAAGGGCAGTTACAACTCCAAGCTCCAAGTTTATTTTGAATTATATACGGCCTTAACAAAGTTTTGGCATTGAATTTGCTATATTTAGTAATTTCACGTTCTATAACTTTTACGTTTTAAATGATATTGAATAAAAATACTCATTGATTGTTTTAAACATTATTTTAATGTTAAAAATAGTGTTCATTATTTCTGTTACTATAACAATTGCATCTCTGTAAATAAAGCTAGATAAAACTAAAGAATGCTAGTGCAAACATAAAATTACGAACGTTGCTGTGATGAACACAAGGGATGACGACCTAATAGATAGAACTTACAAACCAAAAATTTGTACTAACTAAATTAGTAGGTAAGCATTATTTTTGGGCACACGATCTGGTCTGATCGCTTGAGATGGAGGGCTCTGTGGGGAGCTAAGAATGTGTCCAACATTTATACCTTTTATCCTTTTTTAAAGTCAAGAATATCTGCTATAGCCGCTGCCTTCCCCGAATCGTCCTTCTCCAATTCGGCGCGTGTGCAACGGCCGCAGCAATCGGCGGATGGTTTGTTCTCACACTCTCCCAGCGCTGGCGGCTTAAAGTTAGGCGTCCAGGGTCCCAGGCTGCCGCTGGCATAGAAGTCCATTGGATAGGCACTGTTGCGCGGCGACGAATTGTGTGGCGTCCACTCCACATCCCCCAGCACAACAGACAGTTCGTATGGATTCAGCAGCGGCTGGCTGAAGGCAGATCCCCAGTCAATCGAGAGTCGCGGGCAGGCGATCTGCACGAAAGCGTCAATGTCTGCAAATAAGGCCAGCTTCTGGGGGAAGATCTCCGACAGCAATAGAGTTGTCGTTTCTATGCCCTTGGCATGCAGCCTCTTCTCCAGAAATCGGTGCACTCTGGCACTGCCCTGCCTTCCAAGTGTGCCCAGTATAATGCCAATGCGACGCGCTTTCTTGGCGCGCTGTACAGCGTCCAGACGAAGATTCTGCATTGCAATGTGGTCGTACTGCTCAATGGTGAATTTCTTTTCGTACGGATCGTACTTGTACGCCTGAAAATAATTAGACCATAATTAAAAATTAGGAACTCAAGCTAAAGAGTGAATAGTATACCTTCAGCAGTGGGTTGGCAATCATGGCGGATTCCAAGTGGAAACGCCCGTCACCCAGGTAGATTATCATTTTCGATGTTTCTGGCAGTTGAGGTGAGGTACAGCCGAGGATCTCGCCGGGACTCAGCGGCTTGGCCTGGGGCACTATCACATCATAGCCGGCTGCCTTTAGCTCCGTAGATGCGGCCTGCAGTGTGGTTACGAACTGAATTGTGCTCACTAAAGCTATTTGGCCAACGTCCGGTTGGAAATTATGCTTGACGGAGTCTAGGAAGTGCAGAGGATCGATCTTGATATCCACGAAGATGTAGAGCACCTTGATACCGCACGTCTGGTCCACGGGAATGAGGCAACTGTGGCCGTAATGCACCAGAAGATCCGCCCCCAGTGCTTTCGCTGTATAATCGTCGACGCAACAGGCTCCGTAAGTCACATCGCCCATGATGACGGTATCGGCACTAGTGAATCGTTCCACGATATCGCTGATGACCATGGCGTACATCAGCAATCCCTCCGGCAGCTGCAAAGCCACTCGCTTGGCCTTCATCTCCCGTATCCGCCAGATTGTCTTGTGCAGCTCGAAGTTGTAGTTGGAGGGCAGGCGGTCGATGGCCTGCTGCAGCTGCGGATCATCGAGCAGCTCCTGTGGAATACGATTAATTCTGGCCTTCGGCTTGAAGACCTTCTTCGGCCTGGCTCGCACCACCACCACATCGTTGTTGTTGTCGCTGGCTTGGTGGTTGCCACTGGGTTGGATCACGTCCAACATGGTTCTGGAAATGCAAGAGAGTAACATAAAGAACAGATTAGTTTAATATTCTGATCGAAATGACATTGGTAATGAGATTAATTTAAAAATATTCATATTTTTTTAGGAGTATACTAATTTCGGAATCATTGAAAATATGATATTTTAACACCTGGTTTACATATTAACTACCTTAAATATTTATAAGAAAATATTTTTATTTCAAAATTATAGTTTTATCAGGAGATAATTTTTTTCAATGCGAATTACCTTTTGTATATATGTATATATAAATTTATATATATAGTTTTTAACTTATTTAATTTTCATGGAACATTGTTGAGGTCAAGATTATTTGCTTATTTAAATTATGGATCTGTTTTGCTCTATGCTGCATTGATAAGTTTACCAAATATAAACAATAAACAAAGAGCCAGAGCATGGATGATGCGGCTGGCTGGCTGGTGTACGTGACTGCTGGCCAGAATGGAATGGTAGGACCGGCCCCTCGGATTGCAGCAGCGAAAAACCGGAAAAGTAATCCGAAAATAACGTATTTAGCGCACGACAGCCAGGTGGGTGAATCACGGGTTTGCACAAGCCCCGCCTTGGGGGAAACACTTTGGACTGGGCACTTTCAAATCACTACCGCGCCAAGGTCTGAATTAGCAATTAAAAATTAACAATTGGCAATAAAAAAACTCAATCCAGAACGAACTGGTGTTCTAAACAGTCTTAATTGCAAATAACAATGCACAACATGTCGATAAGGGTATATTTTGAGTTTGCTGATTAATACAAATGATTTAATCTAATTCGATTACTGCATTTCCTTGAGTTTATTAAAGTTTTAATTTTTAAGATAAACTTCAACAGCTCACTGCACTTATATGTGTGTATATTATTAATTTTTTTAATATTAATTTAAATATTATTTTATTTGATTTCATTTAGAAGGCGAAGTTGGAAAAATAATTAAAGTAGATTGAGTTCCTTCGATAATCTTACCCGTGTTGTTATTTGCTAAATTCACAAAACAAATTATTTAATAAAAACACAAGTCGGACGTATTATTTGGATCGTTTGAGACCTCTTTATCAGTTCAACGTTAGACGCCGTCTGAATCCGTGTAGTCCAGGGGTGTGTTTTCGTTGGCTGCTGCACAGAAATTGGTCACTGAACTTTCCGTATGTGTTGCGCCATTGATAACTGCTTCTGAGTCACGTAGGCCGCACACCGTGCAACACGGAACTGGTTTGATACTGACGAGTTTACTACCTGACCACACTAATTACCCGACGAAAAAAATCAAAATATTGCACAGAACGTATTTAGTCACTTGTTATTGTTGTATTTCTTATCTTTTTGATTCTATTCTGTCACTAGCACTGCTAATAAATCGACCTTAGCCTTGTATTTTGCAGGCGAGTGTAAGTTTGGCACGTTTCAATGGGACAGCTGATGCAAAGTGGATTTCTTATTGCCTCTATATTTTCACACTTCCAAATTCTATGCTTTATGTGGTGTTCACTGCTGTTTGTTTAAATGTGTATTACTTACGATTTCTGGTTTGGAGTGGTTTTTATAAATAAAACTTTAGACTAAAATCAACCGCGTGTGAAAGTCGAATGTCAACAGCTGATTAGAGGTGGGATGTATTCATCGACGATTTACCGATATGTTCAAAACATCGATGGTAAGCCATGGTGACCATTATCGATATCTTGTGATACAACTCGGCGTACTGAGAAGAAAATACGTTAAAATTGCCCATTTTGAAATTATGACTAATTAAATATAAGGAAATATATTTAATAATGGTATTACCATAAATTTTAATACATATATATGTTTTATATTTTAATGTGAATAAATATATACCGAAATCCTGATTTTAAAGTTAAGTTACCAAGGGTTCCCAAAGTTCTTCTAAATATTTATTTATTTATTGTACAAGGACTATTATTTGACTTTGATCAGTGAAATATCTATAACAATTCAATGGGAAATCTACAGCTTTGAGCTCTCTGCCTCGGACACTTCAGCCTCCTCCGCATCCTCTGTAGTGAAAAGAATTAAAATTAATAACAAGGCTTTCTGGTAAATGGAAATAACTTAATAATAAATCGCTATTGTTCACCTACGCTTTCCGCCAGGCAGTCGCCTTTGACGTTCCTGTTCTACGGCCGCAAAGTACTCAGATGCGGCCTGCTCGCAAGCTCCGGCGAATGGAGCCATATTGACTTTTCCGTTGACCATCGTTATGTCCGCCGTATCCTGGCCATGATTGGCCTTCACCTTGAGCTTGCTTTCCCGCGACTTGGCCTCCAGGATCTTTTCGCGTCGGTTCTCGCGCTCGAACATCTGAAAGGGGTATAATCTCTTATATGTTTCAAGTCTGTCAAATATATAGATTCTCAGATCTTACGGCAGTTAGCAGTGGCTTGTCGTTCTTGGCCGACATTATCATGTTGTCGGAGACCTCGATGAGGAAGGTGGCCCCCAGTTGGCTGCCACAGCTGACGAACTTCCCGTTCTCATTGGTCCGGACGCAATACAAGGGCTCGTCGCACACTTTAACGGTTAGGACGGGTTCATTCTGCTGCTGCAGCAGATCCCAGGTATCCAGCACTCCATCCATCCGGGTAATAAAGAACTGCGATACCCTGGAAGGCACATTTAAAACTATATTGGGAAACCACACAACAATTTGAATCTAACTTGGTGTAACTCCAGGCGCCGTCAGTCAGCATGGAGCTACTGCTCTTGGTCCAGATGATAGAGCTCTCCCGGCAGTCCTCCGACCAGATGCGTGCGCACCAGTCGCCTACAGTGAGGAAGTTCTTTACAAAGGCTGGATTCCGGGTGATGGCGTACACTGGCCCCAGGTGGCACATCATCTGCAAGGAGAGAGCGCTCTCTGTAGAGTCGGGTACCTAAACATGAGATTATGAAACCCACCCGTATCTGGATCTTCTCCGTTGGTGTCTTGCCCTTCCGGTTGCAGGAGAAGAGCATGCCCATTTCGGTGCCCGCCATGAACCTTGTGGGAATGGTGGTCTCGTATTCCAGCACCGATATGCCATAAGATCGCGACAAGTCCTGATCATCGCTCTTCACAGGATCCATGAGCAGGCGGTCAAGCGGCTCGCTCAGCTTTCGAGTGTCCCACCACAGCACCTGACCATCAGAGCCGCCGGAGAAGAACTCTGTGCCGCTCTTGGAGTTGTTCCACAGCACCGAGTTCACCGGATCTCGGTGGCACACCTCCCGTTCGCTGATCATCACCGGATGCTTGCCGTGCCGCGTATCCCAAGCGGCCACCTGGCCATTGTACATGCCACTGACCAGACTGGTCGGGTCCTTCTGATTGTACTCCAGGCATACGCACGGAACCTTCGGCTCCAGGGTGAGGAAGGGCTCGTTGGGGTTTTCCACCTCCCAGATATACGAGTTGCACTTCTGGCCGGTCTTGTCGCCCTGGAACCGCATGTCGCAGTGACTGACGGCCATCTTGATGCCGCCATCCGGTGACCAGGATAGGTGCTTCACCGGCACCTTGATCGGATTCGGATCCCGATACACGTTGACCGTGCGGGACTTACAGGGTTCCGGAAGCGGAGCCGGGTCCAAGTTCTCGAAGTAGTTCTCATAGATGTTGACCGCATTGTTCTGGTGAATATAGTGCTCCATGGGCTTGGTCAGGTTCATGACTTGCGTGATATAGTTCTCGTCCTTCTCGATCTTGCGCTTATATCGAACCGTTTGCTCCGGATCGTGCATGTTGATGTCCTTGGGCCATCCGCCCTCATTGTGGGTAATCCCCGTGCTTTTGTATGTCGCTCGTTCTGTATTGGCTACGCTCAGCGAGGTTTGTCCGGCGTATTGCGTCACTCGGTCTACGGGGTTCTGCAGGATGTAACCCTTCACCAGCTCGGGATTGGAGTTTTCGCTGAAGACTACCTCGTCCTTGTCCTCAAAGTTGACGCGGGCGCCGAAGGAGCGCCGCTCCTTCTTAAATATAAACTCCATTTTAATAGAATTTACTTTCAAATATTTAATTTCTTGTAAGTTATCTGCTATATGAGCTCTGAGAGAAAGTTGTGGGACCCTATTGATGATTGATTTGTGTCCATGGCAACGAATTGTTAAGTCAATATTGGCCTTGCAATCAGGGCAATATTTTGGCGGCATTTTGGAAATATTTAAACTGGTAAAGAATAGGCCAATTACTAAATTATTAAGCCTAGAAGAGCTCTCTTAAAATCTGTCTTATTCCAAACCATTAACTCACAGTATTCAAAGTTCGAGTATTTTCTCCAAATTGAAACAATTCCAATGATCCATAGATATTTGCAAGTTTATTTTGTAAACATAAAATCAGAGATTTGTTTCGCAAACGAATAATGATCGCGAATGCTAAAAACTTTCGTACTTACAATAGTAATTAGTTATAGTAATAGTATGTGATCGAACAGATTGTTTTTACAGGGAAAGGAAATCATCATGGGGCCTGGATCTCGGGGGGATCTACTAACGGATATATATCTATACACATTAACATTATCTATAGTTCTGTTCTGTGATATACTTAGCTTCCACTGTGCCTTAGCGCTGGTTAAGGTAATCGTAATCTCTGCCGTTGTGGGACTTAAACTGGCGACGGCGACGATCTCTAATATTTGTATATATAGCATTGCTTAGCGGCAAATCGCTTGAAGATTTGTTATCGTTAGGTAGGTGTATTCGTTTCTAGCTTTGCGTCCTGCAACATCACATGATTTCTCCACTCTACGTCTCCTCGTTCTACTTGGAACTACTCGGGATCGGTTCGGGGACGGGGTAACTAGAGCCTGGTTTGATTTGATTTTTGGTTGGAACTTATAATAAGAGTTAGCACCAAAAGCAGCTTGATACAGAAGTAAAAGAAACTACACTTAAAACCTACAAATAGATCGCGCTCAAAAGACATGCATAAAAGTGAGTTTCCATCGTTTGTCTTAAAATGAACAAATCGGTAATTATACACATTATATAATATATATACTGGTACTTTAAAAATAGTTGTTCGATTCAGTTTGACAACAAAATAATCGCTTATTCTCGGTATTATTTTTTTTTGTTTTGTGGCAGTTCGTTTTATTTGCGTGTCCTTAATTAGTCTATAACAACTGCGATCTCAAGGATCTCAAAGATTAGCGACCCCAAATTGGACCCTGGCAACTCTGACACGCGAGTCGCGTCGATCAATAGCATCATCTCTACACAACTAATAGTAATCATCGGTCCTGCACAGATCGTGGTTCAGACTTCGACCCTATAAACTGGTAACAAAACAAAAGGAGTTGGCAAAGGCAAAGAACTGAACTAAAGCCACGATGCTGAACTAGAATCTGAATCTTAACCTGCGCAAACGGGCAACCAATCGAAACGATTATAATGTAGTTATAGATTAGGGATATCTTTATCACTTTGCTTTTCTCTTCCTTCTCTCTCCTCTGCCCCATCTCGTCTCTAAGGGTAAAACTTTAACACGTACATAAAGACTTTCATTCGCAGCCAAACAACTTATCCATGGACAGGGACACCAAGCACGCCTCACTCCGTAAAAATACATATCGATCTCTATCTCTATCTCTCTCCCTTGGTCTGATCCGTCGTTGGCTTACAACGAGAAGTACTTGAGAAACTGGGCCGGGGGCACGGGCTGGGCCAGCGCCAGCTGGCCACCCGCCTCCTCCACACGCTGCTTGTAGTCCGGACTTTGGTCCACGATGCACGGATGCCCGTCCGAGGGCCAGAAAAGGCAGCAGCAGGAGCGGCACAGGGCGAGGACTTCGGCGAACTGGTAGTCGTCGTTCACGCCGTACGTGCGACGCAGCTGGTGGTAGATCTGTTTCCAGTCCTTGATCTCGCCCATCTGCTTGAACTTCTCTAGGTCGAGTATGGTGTGAATCTGGCGCTGATTGAAGTGGAAGCGCGTCAGCTCGCGCCAAATGCGCTGCTCGGACACCAGCTTGGCCATGGTGTCCCATGCCTTGGCGGCAGACTCCAGGTCCCGATGGTCGGCAATGCACAGAATGATCTCTCGCACACACTCCTCCGGCAACTCGTGCAGCTTGGGCTTGGCCTCGGGATCGGGCTAAAAGTCAAAGGGAATACGAGAGATGAGGTCTTGAAGGAAAACCAACCTTATTTTCTGTTGAGCTCTCACCTCCCTAATCTCGATCTGGCTGGCCACGCGCTGAATTCGCTTTATGGTCGCCATATGCTCCTTCCACAGGTAGGTGCTGCCCAGCGGCTTGCCCCAGCACTTCTGGTTCTCCTGGTTAACGATGTGTTCCAGCTTTAGCGCCAGACCGCGCAGCACATTCGGATGCTGCTGACTGTCATTTACTAAAATGTAAAAGGGTCGGAGTTAAAGCTGGAGTAAAAATAAAGACTCTCAGACTTACCGTGCGAGGCCACTTCCTCGACCATTTGGAGGAGCTGGCGTTGGGCACTGCCTGGCAGGCTGGCGATGCCCTTGTTGGAGACGAGCAGCAGGAACGCACAGATGTAGTGGAAGCGCTTCCGGTCCCGCACCGATCGTCGGAAATCCAGCCGCTTCACGGCCTCGCTGAGTCCATTAAATCCGGCAATCTCCCGTGTACACCGGATGGTGATGTGGTAATGTGGAGGCATCCCCGCCGACTCGTCTTCCGTCGAACTGTCGCTACTCGCATCCTGGTAGCTGCTACTGCTCCCCTCCGAGTGGTGGCTGGAGAGGTAGTAGATTATATATATTATATTGAGCGGTTACTTTATCATAAACAGTGGCTTTAATCTATTCCTTATTAAACTTTAGGGTAGTTCTACTGATAGTTGGCAATATATTTACTTTTTATTTCCATATTATGACTTGACTGGGTATTGTATCATTTTTCGGTCAGTGTGATATGAGATAATCCATTGTCAATGTAACATTTCGGAAGTGATTCGGTCCAAAGCTGAGGCGGCACTCCCCTCAACTTGGGGGGTTAACCAGTTTGGCCAGTTGCACATGGCACTCTTGGAGTGCAACAACTACCAAGTATTTGGATTTGCGGCTTACAAGTGTTAAACGCTTGTGAGTCGCTTTTCACGAGGCGGAAGCTACCGCCGATTCCCACCATCTGATATCCACGGCTCTGTCCGGTTATTAAATTAAGCAATTCGGACGGGAGTGGAAGGAAACCCAGCCGAGTGTCAAGTTTTCAGCCAAGTTTAATGCAATTACCAGCGTTGGGTCGGCGCTCAATCTCAATTTGTGAGGATTGTAAACATTTGCAATTTCAACAAAATTAAGTGTTATTCGCGAAGTTGGAGGAAATGGCAGGGTTTAGTAGATAGGTATCTTTTAAACAAGCTTTCAAGTTTTTTTAAACAAATTGAATGGATAAAATCGAAAAATAAAAGCACTTATTAATCTCCCTGTTTTACAATCTATTTATGATTTAAAGCCTGACTAATGAGGGGTATATATTACTCTGTTACGTTTAAATTTGTCTTTGAAAATCCTTGAAGACAGACTTTAAATGATATTTACTACCCAAAAGCCCGCAAAAGCCATTAACGACCTTGAAAATAGACGTTTTCAGGGCTTGGAAAAGTTGTGCAAAAACCGAGATAAGAAAATGTAATTACCAGGCAATTATGGGGAAAAACTTCAATTAGACAAAGTGCAGCAGCAGCCACAAGAGACGAGCGAACATACTTTGACCCAGTTGTAGGGGAAACCAAAACAGCGGCACCCAAGGACAGGACACGACCTCGTCGGAATCTACACAACCGCAGCAAATGGTCAAGGCACATCGATCCAGCTGGCGGCGTCCAGGTACTTGTCCTCTCCTAAGGAGAGTAAATTAAATTCAGCCTCAGCTGCAGGCAGCCGGAATAAGGTCCTTAATCAGCGCTAATCCACTCACGGTCCCAACAGGAGCAGCGAGCAGCTATCAAAGACAGGACGAGGAAAGTGGGACGAGAGACAGAAAGGGAAAACGCACAAAAGCTCGGCGCCCCCAGCTGAGCGAGTCGAGAGCTGAGAATCGTCATTGGCCTGGCCTGGTCTGGTCTGGCCTGGCCTGCTCCAAAGTAGGTCACCGCCTCTATTGCCCCCCACACATACGTATACGTAATGTGGGAAAGTGCTGCCTAGAGTACACCCATGTGTTGCTGCTATGATCTGTTATTGTTTTCTATTCTGGTCTTGTCTTGCCATGTCTCGCTGCATTTGAGTGACAATAGGGGATGTTCTGCCAAATAAATGTGTTTAAACCATTTACATCGCTTAAGACCAGCAGGATATTTAGTTCATTGTACTGATAAGTGAAAATAAAGTGAAAGAGAGCGAAAGTTATAAGGATAAAGATGAAGGGGAATATAAACAAAGCAAGGCAATAACTAAACAATACTATTTCATTTACTATACAATACTATAAGATATTATATTTTCATCCTTGGAGTTGGCAAGGGCTGTTATTTGTTTCCTTAATCTAACTTAGGTCCTAGGAACACAACAAACAAACATTTAAGGAGTTGATTAAGGTATCCAAAGGAACTAGTTTGGAAAGATATACATATTGTTATTCATTAATTGAGGAACATGTTCTATTTAGAGTTATCATTCCATATACATTATTACCAAGATATCACCGAACCCAAATGTTATAAAGTTCGAGTCGCATTGCTCACCATAGATAAAAGAAACAAAGAAATCAGACCAACCCCCAAAAAACTCTTTATTATTGTAATTTTCGACGCCAATTATTGTTTTTTGATTACTTTTCCGTTTCCCCATTTTCTCGCTCGAAATTTGTGATGTTGTCGCTGTTTTTCTTTAGATAAACATGCAATTATCTGCCGATCCTATAGAGATAGCGGCATAGCTGGCGAACAATGAATTCGTTGCGCTTCTGTCTCCTGGCTCCCACTGCCTCCTGGTCCCTGAGCCATCATCCATCCAGCCAACAGACCGTGCCCTGGCCGACGTCTACGACCACGTGATTCATATAAATCACTCAACGACGTCACCATCAAGCGTTCGTTTACCTTTCTCCAAGCGAATTAAACAAATGAAATAAATGAAGTGGGGAGAGGTGAGCGGGGCGGGCCGAGCGCCTTGACTGGCAGGCGCAGCGGGAAAAACTACAGAGATGCAGCGGAAAATCGCTTTTCTATTTTTAAGCATGTGACCTTTTTCGACATAAATTATTGGTAATGGAGCTGAGGACCGACGAAGGAGCCCAGCAGCGACTTCGTTTTACGTTCTAATTTTAAAGAGAAGAAATTGGAAGAGGGATGCCGCCGATGGGGAATCACAGGGAATGGAAATATTTGGCTGCCAAAGATAATTATAATTGGGAATGTGCGCATGAGTGAATCAGAAAAAAGAACGCATTTTGCATTTCCCCACTGCGTAAATTATAGTTGACTAATTCTATATATGTATGTTTTCATTTTAAAAACAATCATAAAAACATGTTTACTATTCCCTTACAAATAAGTTGTGTACCCAAACATCACATTATTATATTTATATATTTTTATCTATATCTTATTTTTCCCATTTTAAACTTAACTAAAAGAAGGCCTACGACAAAAATGCAATAAAATTACCAGAGAAAATGTTATGTTCATCAATCATTAACGCTGGATGTGCGAATGCGTTATTTATTTCCACATACACTCATGTTTAACGATACGTTAAGCCATTTTCCGCGACCCCATGGATCTTGATAGAGTGGAGAAAAACGAAATCGGTAGCGAAAAAGACGGGGAGGAAAATCGATCAAAAAGCGAGCGGACGAGCGGGCGATCGTTGGTCCGCAGATGTGCAGCGAAGAGTGCAGTGAAAGTGGGTCCAATTCCGACTCCGGCTCCGGCTCAGGCTAAGGCTCTGACTTGGACACGTCCACACTCCCCGTCATGTGCACTTTGGATTCGCTTGCCATGCAATTTGGATTTTCTAATTATTACTTTTTTCAGGCATTATATAATGGGTTCAGTGCCGACTGGCGGCCATTTAAATTTTTAATTTACCAGAAGGAAAGTTGGGTAATGCCTGAAGCGAGTGCTTAACACGGTTACGAAATAAGGCAAAGAAATAAAGCGCAAATATTCACTCACGAAAGTCAGACACTAAAGTATTATTGGTCCACTTCCCACATTTCCCCGTTTGGAAAATTGGGAAACCCAAACCTTGGACTGCTGATTGCAGCGCTTTAAACACCAATTGATTTAATCTCTCGAAAATGCGTGCTAGTACAATTTATATTACAATTTATGAGATAAGCCAGGCAGCCATAAGGCAGAACTACACATAAACTGCGGGCAACGCAGGAACACGCGGAAGATGTCAAAAAATAAGAAAAAGAAGCAACTTGAAGTGCACTTTTGACAAGTCATAAAGAACGCCATCGAACCCATGGAGGGGCGTTTATTTTTGGCATTTCGAGTGGTCGTAAATGGGGGAAATGCGGAAACAGTGCCACTCGTGATCTAGTCGGACAGGAATATACAGTTGAAGGCACCAAAATATAGCCAGACATAGTCTAAGTAAGGGCTAGGTCTGAATATGTTTGTAAAGCGCTTTATATAGGGGTTTTGTGAATATTTAAAATATTTTTCAGATAAAGTTAGATATTAAATTTTATAAATAAATTAAAATAACCTAAAGCTTAAGTAAATTAATACTAAAGCTAATCCAAGAAAAAGAATTATTTTTGGGCTGACATCCCAAGAATCTAAAGAAAGATTCCATTGATAAATTTAATCCTATTGCTTATTTATATTTCCTGCTATTATTTCGACCCTAGACTGTAGGAGAAAGATATTTCCCAGAAACTCGAAAATGCTCCAAATTTAGAATGACAACTAAAGGTGGCCAAGACACGAATGCACGTTCTGTCCCATTGAGGGATCTTAGTGGGGCGGACTATTGTCTGTGAAAAGTCAGCCTGTCAACTTCGGAGCCCCAACAGAAAGACTCACACACACGTGTGGCAAAGGCTAACTTAGCCGTGGGCGTAAAAATCGGTCAAGTTTAGGCCAAAGAGTGCGAGAGTATGGGAGAGAGCTTGCAACTGCCCCAAAAGCTCAAGGTTCCGACCTCCGAACTCCCACTTCCACCCAACTTCCCCTTCGAATCGATTTGGTGTGTGTCAATCATCGAATGAGTAATTTCAATAAATATGTACATGCATAATGGATATCCATCATCTTGTCAGAAGAAAATGTATCGGAACACCAAGAAAGAAATTAAAAATTTAAGATTTTGAAAAATTAGTTTAGGGAAAGCTTAGAAGAAAGGTAAGGTATTTACCTAACATATGGATTAAATGAGATATTCTATTTAGAATATAACATATGGATAATCCATATGTTCGATAAAACCTAGTTAGGTTCACTAGAAATCAAAAGACGCAGTTTAGGGGAGACTTGAAATTCTACAGCAACACATGCTGCTAGGACCCTTGCGATCTTAGGACTTTTTCGGGTTTCAAGTTCAAACAGACTTCTTGAAACAGCTTCGTTTAGGTTACCTTTATTTAGTTAGAGTAAAGGAATATATCTAAAAGAAAGACGAACAAATACGTTTTCTCTGCAACTCCCCTGTATTCACTCTCACCGTATATTGTTTTAATGTTTAAACAACTTTTTGTTCCACGTGCAATTTCCCATTGCACTCGAGCGAACAACAATGGCTATCAATCAAATCAGCAATCGATCAGAGATACTGCTCCGCACTAGTCCACCAGCCGAGATAGCGATACTGGTACTTTCACAGCCGATTCCAATGACTCACCCAATGTGACATGGCAAAAACAGACGCGCCGCACGTATAACGCTTTAAATAAATCAAGATTTGAGGGGAAACTTCTAACATACTTGAAGCAACCACTTTTCATGGGCATAAACGCACAACTTTGGCCGCAGTAGATTATTTTTGAATGCCTGCGGCTGGAGCTTGAGTTTGAGAAACCATCGATTCGCAGACCGATGGGAAGTGGGCTCCATTGTTCGGGCCACGACAATTATTCGCTGCTTTGCTTTGGCCAACTTCAATGGCAGCACCATCACTGGGCATTATCGGACCCAAAGCGAGTCTATTAAACTGAATGATTTAAATATTTCGGTAGCGAAAACTGACACGATTCGGTGCTTTCGAATGCCTATGTTAGCTATAGAGCTTAGGGTTGTGGAACACGGCTCAGTAAAGGGCACTGTGACTTCAAGTTTTGTGAAGTTCCTAGGATGGAAAGTGTCAGTGCACTTAAAGTGACTTTGATCCAAAATTGGCTCAAGGTATTGCTTTATCTCCACTGATAAGATTGTTGCCAAAAGTGGGTTTTTCACACAGAACCTTAAAAAGGTAAGTAATATATTTTACAATTGGAAGGTTGAGAGCTACATGGAAGTGAGGCCAGTGATCTAGTTTAAAAAATACTATTTGCTAATGGAATGTGACTGAAAACTATGAGTAATCCAAGTACCACAACAGAAATAGGTTCACTTAAGATCATACATTGTACATTTTCAATTACGTCTTAAATTTTGATTTGAGATAAGATTGTTTTTGATACATAAATCAATTAAATTTGCTACACCATCCAAGAAGACTTCAAAACGCAATTTGGAGACGTTTGGGTAAATAATATCTAGCCTTGCTATACCCTTTCACTTAAATGGATCTGTTTTTAAAAAAATATAGCATTTAACAGCCGAAGCCTTGGTAACTTGTTGCTTTGAATACCCTTACCCCCAGGGGCCAAACCTTATTTCCGCAATATTAAACTTTTTTTATTAGTTATTTCTTCAAAACAAAGGAAACTTGCTCTGTATTAAAACCTTCACAAATGCAAATCGGGCATTGTGCGATTAGTTTCAACAGCAACTACTGGCAAAACATTTCATAATTGGGGCGACAAAAATCAAGGGTCTATTGTGAAAAGTTGCGTATGTTCGTTCGACGATTAGAAAAAGCGTGAAATCCGTAAAAAAATTAAAAAATAGACTCACCGCTTGCGCTTGCCGCCGCACTCGAGCACCTTGGACATCTCCCAGCCGCCATCGGTTTTGATCCATGTTTCGCCCGGCGACCGAAAATCTTTCGAAATGAACGCCATCTCGGATTCGAGATCGAATGCGAACTTCCTTTGTTTGGCGTCTGCACTAATTACTGAACGACCGCCTTATCGTTTTTCGCTTCAGCGTGTAGATTTGTATTTTGTATTGTTTATATTGTACTGCTTAAGGGGGACGGCGGTTGACGAAACGCGTTTGATTTTTTGCTGCAAGAGGGAATTTCATAATTAATTGCAATATTCACAAGCCAGGCAATAAAGTTGTTTAGAATTAAGAACACGAAATGCGGAAAGGAAACCTATTCGGAGCGGAGCAGGGCACTGAAAGGTTGAAATCCCCAGTTGCCTTAAGCGAATCTTGCAATAAGCGTAGAATAAAAACCAAAACAAAACAAAAAGAAAAAGCAGCCCGAATATGGCAAATACACGAAGAGAGAGAGAACGTCAGAGAGAGCACTCCGACCAGCTGTTAGGTTTCCATCGTCAGTGGAGAGGGAGGCTTTTAAGTCCGAGGGGGGCAGGGTAATAGATGACGGTGGGGGACTGGCGGAGTGTTGTGCTCTCTCCGTCTCTTTCTGTGACTCTTGTTCGTCCGTAGGTACACAGCTGATTTCTGCAATTACGCGTTTGTTTTGTCTTTGTTGTTATTGCCAGTAAAAATTTTCAGAGCAGTTTCCCAAACACGCAACCGAATTTTTACTTTCATTTCCGCATTTCAAAGTCATTGCAAAAGGCACTAGAGTATTGACACGAGCACTGGGGAATCTCTATGTACGTACGTTTTTAAAATATGGAACACGTTCTGGATTTGCGGAAAACGCAGTTTTCCCCTCTCAAGCTCTAATTACGCACTTTGCAGAGCAATTACAAATAATAGCTTTGGCTGACTTGCAGGCAACTAATGACGCACTCTGCCTGAAAAACGTTTTCCGCTGCCGTCGCACTCGAGCCACCAACAAAAGTGAACTGCCGTGGCGCAGGGCCCGAAATAGGAGGAAAACTAAACTAAGCAGTCGTTTTAACGGATGAAAATTGCTGCTCGCTTTAGTGTGACCGCTGAGGGAGCGCCAAAAAATACCTCAGCTTCTAAGACGTCCAGTGCTGCCGTACCGATCGAAAGCAATCGATAGTCGAAGAATGGTTTTCATATTATATCCTTAATTTTGGACAAAAAGAAACAAAATACCTTTGTTGATGTAAATTTCTTATAGTTTATAAGCAGCTTATTTAAAATTTATAAAATAAATCAACGATCCTGTAATTTGACAAAATCGATGCATCGAATGTGGAATCGATTTTACTTCCATCACTATACCCTGCGAGATTTCATAATTTTCGACAGCGAAAAGAACGAAAAATAAACCACATTTGGAAGCGTTTATAATGTCGGCGTCGGAGCAGGGACCTAAGATCAAGTACGGGGAAAACGCTCCCAAGCTGGACAGGGCACAGCTGCAGTTTATGAAGTTGATTGAGGAGCAGAACCTGGACCGCGTGCAAAAACTGAAGCGCATTCGCCGCAACAATCTGCTGACCGCCGGCGCCCTGGGAGTCTCCGTGTTGGCCATCTACGGCTATTCTATCTTTTCGGTGCAGCAGGAGAAGTTCCTGGACGACTTCGAGGAGCCCAAGAAGGTCTCCACCAACTAGTGCCAGCAGTAATAGTTAGTTTCTTCTAGTTCGTAAGCGTTTTCTTCATTTTACACACCCTTGAAGTCGTTGCACAACAATGTGAGTGTTGTCCCTATCTTCGTCCGGAGCCTGGCCAGTTTCTAGATGTTTCTAATTGTTGCAGATGTCTCAACCCGCCGCCCGCGTACTCCAAAGCGGGATGCGCCTGCCCCCACTCCCAACCATCAGGGATCTGGTCAAGCTCTACAAGCTTCAGGCCAGAAAGCAGCTGAGCCAGAACTTCCTTATGGACGAGCGCTTGACGGACAAGATTGTCAAGTCGGCGGGTCGCATCGATGCGCAGGATATTGTTCTGGAGGTGGGTCCCGGCCCCGGCGGCATTACCCGTTCCATTTTGCGCCGTCAGCCGGAGCGCCTGATGCTCGTCGAGAAGGATGAGCGTTTCGGTGAAACGCTCCAGCTGCTGAAGGAGTGCGCCAGCCCACTTAACATCCAGGTAGACATGTACTACGAGGACATCCTCCGCTTCAACGTGGAACAGCATATTCCGGACACCACGCAGCGCATTCATCTGATCGGTAACCTTCCGTTTGCCATTTCCACACGCCTTTTGATCAACTGGTATGCGGATCTGGCCGCCAGACGCGGCGCTTTCCGTCGCAATGACACCTGCATGACGCTCACCTTCCAGAAGGAGGTAGCCGAGCGGATTTGCTCACCTGTCGGTGGCGAGCATCGCTGCCGGCTGTCGGTGATGTCGCAGATCTGGACGGAACCGGTCTTGAAGTTCATCATACCGGGCAAAGCGTTCGTGCCCAAGCCACAGGTGGATGTCGGCGTTGTCAAGGTAATACCGCTGAAGCGTCCGAAGACGCAGCTCCCGTTCCCCCTGGTGGAGCGCGTGGTACGACACATCTTCAGCATGCGCCAAAAGTACTGCCGCCGGGGCTATGGAACCTTGCTCCCACCAGAAGATCGCGAAGAGGTCACTCAAAAGCTCTTCCAGCGCGCCGAGGTACAGGACACGTTGCGCTCCTTTGAATTGACTGTGGAGCAGTGTCTGAGGCTGGCAGATGTATATGCGGAGCATGTGAATGCACATCCCGAGGTGGCTAGCTACGACTACCGAGCGCCAAAGAATGCGGAGATCCACTAATGCAACGATTTCACGCCTGTTTATAAATATTGTAAAATGTATTTAATTAGTTGAGTAAACAAAAGACTCTAAAAAGTGTAGATTATTCGCAAAAGGTTGTACAAAGACGGGGAATGTGTGGACGGAATGTTAGACGAGATTCATCGCTGTTTAGTTTTGTTACTAAGGCACTTTGGCAGGCCACTTTAGTGGTCTTCTTTTTTAGCGGAAGAGCAGCGCAGTGGCTACGGCAAGCACACCCAGAAGGGCCGACACTCGCATCCCGCTGGCTCCGTTGCAGCGGTGGTCGAGGAAGCAGAAGCAGAACTCTGTGTCCGTGAAGTAGTCACGCTTCACGTCATGCTCCTTGATCGTGTGGTTAACGTAGTGCCCCAGATTCACCATCTTGGCGGCAGGACGACAGCCCTCATACTTGTCGGCGGGTATGTCCTTGCGGAAGCTCAGGGCGCTAAGGCATTCGCGAGTGATGGTCTCTTTGGCTGCAAGGGATAGACGGATTTAAGACAAGTGCGGAAGTAAAACAAGAGGTGCCGACTTACCGCCCCGTCGCTCAGTCACCTTCACGCAAATATCGTCCGGTTCCGGACAATGCTCGCCCAGGAAGCCTATTCCCCGCCAGTTGAAGTTCTCCGCGCAACCGGGCGTGGCGGATGTGCAGCGGTAGCACCAGATTGCAGCACCTGTCAAATCATTTAATTATTGAATGTTCTGCTCATGCCGAAAAAGGTCTAAAGCAGGGCTAACCTTCGTGAATAAGAGCTGCCAGCAGCAGTACTGCAATAAGATTCGTCTGGAGTTGCATTTTTCACAATGATTTTTGCACTAGAACGTTGTTTTATTTACAAAATTGGAAAAAACAGAAACGTAAATAATAGTTAAGAAGCAACGCCCAAGCTGGCGATAACGATAACTGGCCCTTATCGAGTGCTTATTCGATACTACTATAGATGTTAAGAAATATACCAATCTAGTGTAGGTAAACGGCATTGTTAATGTTCGATTTGGCGCAATACGTAATATTTTAAATTTCAAATCAACTGAGAAAATTAGGCTACATATATATATATATATGTGACTGTTTCTAAAAATTATTACATTCATTATTTTATTTCTAAAAATTTTTTAAATATCATAATAATAATTTTTCTATCGTTTAACAAATGTATCTTATTATTTTTGAATGCAAAGTAATACCTGGACATGGTATGTACATAAATAGCTTCGATACCAATAGTTCTTTTTTGATATTGTTTATTTCTGTGATAATGTATTTGCTATAAGATTTCAGGTAAACAAATCCCAGGTACAAATATACTTAATTGCTTTGTTTATTACGTTTATTCTCCATTTCTAATTTTGGAACATCCCCAGCTGGTCATCAAGCGAAGCACTGAGCCTTCTGGCATTTCCTGTTAGGGGTAATCCGTCGGCCATAAACTTAATATTCGTATCAGGCACAAAGTCGGCAAACCGTTGGACTCTCGAGCAATAAACTCTTAATTGTATTTGGAGACCCACTACGGATCGCTTCAAATGCGGCATGTGCGATGTTTGCCCAGCGAAACAGCCGCAGATGAGTCAGTCCCCGAATGTTATGGCTTATTGACAGAGTTCAGAAAAAGAAGAGCGGCGGCGACTGCGCAAATAAGCCGCAGGGAAATCGTTCCCAACTTGGACATGACGCTGCTAATCACATATCCAAGTCAGTCCGCTAAAACAAACATTTGCATATCTCAGATTGGTTTATTATTAGTTTATTTCGCTTAAGCCTTACGGACTAAACATAGTTTGTTTACAGTTAGTCATACTTGCAAATATCGCATACAGGGACTTTTGAATAAATCAAAACAGATTGCATAATGTTCACACGTGAAAACATGACGGGGGAAGGGGGGCGTTATGCTGGTTATGCTGTTATGTACAAATTACAATAAATAAATTAAGAATGAATCACAAACATCCCACAGTCACTCGCTCAAACACACACTCTCTCTCTCTCTCTCTCGGGCTCTACAAAACTACGAATACATTTTATGTAAAATCACGTTTCTGCTGCGGCTGCGGCATATAGCCGATGTGGCCAGCCACCTCTCGCCCTCGCTCCCTACAGCGAGACGATGAAGTCCTTGCCGGTCTTGAAGTCGACGCACTTGAACTGCGGGCAGCACTTGGGGAACCGCCAGTTGGGGTCGCTGGGCAGCTCCTCGCAGCCAGGTGCCTCCACATAGGGACAGGTCTCGATGCTGATCTCGCGGGCCTCCAGGCTGCAAGTCATGGCGGCGCAGATGCCCTTCGGCTTGTACTCCTTGTCGGGCAGCAGGGCCTTTCGGGTGAACTTGTCGAAGCACTTGCCGGGATGTGCTGTAAACAGATCGAAGGGGAAACGGAAACCATATTTAGTGCACTGCAAAAAACACTTTCTACTTAAATATATCATATTTTCCTGGCTTAAATAATATTTCTGACTGCATTCCTTGTTATCCGTACAGAATTGTTTTCAGTCTACAGTGGTGCAAGCGGAAGTGGTACCAGTCTTCTTTGTTGCTTCCCCGATGCTGTCGCTGTTGCTGCATCTTATTTATGCATTTTATTTATGTCTTGCGAGCTTATGAGGAAGTGGCTATAAATCGTGATTGTGCCCGAACGGAATTTAAATATGTGCATGTGCAGTAAAAAAACCAAACAAAATTCAGTTCAAGGTGCCTTATAATCGCGTAATTTGAACACTTGCTCATAAAGCTGGCATTTTAAACTTAAATCAATACAAATTAGTTCAATGAACAGGACTCAGAGGCATCCAAAGGGTGATGGAAATTTGTATTCTTTTTATAAACAAGTGACTGAGTACTCAACCTATTTTTGTAACTATCCATGACTTGCTTAAGCTGAGAAAACGAAAGACTTAAGGCACGAACTTGACAGTCATTCGACAAGAAAATTGGCACACAAGTAGTAAAGGTGAAGTGCGCGGTCGGCATCGGGATATAAATACATCAGAAATAAGAGCTATAGACAGCCCGCTGTTGTGGTTTCGGCTTGAGCTGGAGACTGTGGACTGGGGACTGGTATTTATTTTTAAACCTCGAGCACTGAGCCGAGCTGACAGATGGCGGTGGAGCGTACTCGTGCTTTTATTTATAACGAACTGCCTGCCGTGCCTGCCTGCCCTGCGGCTGGCGAATTGCTGAGTTGTCGGGTTCAAAATAAATTGCCGAATAGAAAGGTAAGTTTGATTAATGAGACTCGCCATTAATTTACCATTCGGGGAGCCGAAGAACACGCATTCCGGCCAATTGTGCAATTAATATCGAGGGGCTCGCGTGAACTCATCGCCTATTTTTAAGCAGCTCGGCGCTAATTTCTTATAGATTAGTGAGCCAGTCGCCGAGATGGCCAGAAATTCCCAGCCAAAGACGTCGGACGACCTTCACGCATGAATAATTCAGCAGAAGGAAAATATCTGGCAATCTGGTGATCTGGCGATCTGGCGATCTGGCTGGGGGATAATCGATAATTTTTCTAACTCAAATCCGCATAGCGATGCAAATTAGCCGAGCGCTTGAATAATAACCACCTCAGCACATTTCTTATGCTAATTATTGGCGAATGCGAAAAACCCAAAAACCGAAATTCATATCTATCTCTATTTGTATCGGTATCTGCAGCTGTATCTGTATCTGTAGCTGTTTATCTGAATCTGCTGCTACACAACCAGCAACCACCGAAAGGGGGCCAATAACATGACAAATTTCGTCTGTTGTTTTCGTATTTGCCTTTTGCGTTGTTCGACTTTATGGCATTGTTTTCTTTTGTTTATATTATCGTCATCTTGTGTTTGTTGTTGACGTCAGCGAAAGCAGCCGAATATCGAAAATATATCAACTCATAACTCACATGTCCCAGGCACTGGAATTATAAACAACATTTCGATCTCCACATCTGACGTCAAAGCTCTGCCTATGGCCCAAATTATTTTCCGTTCTTGAGGCTTTGATGGAGCCTATGAGCTAATATGCTAGGCCTCGCCAATCATCGCCCCAATCGTAAATCAATCACGCCTGCGAAGCGCCATCAATGCCTTTGTTTTTATTGTTTTTCGTGGCTGGCAAAGGTCGCCTGTCTATTAAGTGGAAACTTTATTAGAAAAACTCCATAAGCCAGCTATCGAGTTAATGGAATTTTGTAATTATTCTCGAAATAGACTTGCTTGTATTTAAAAGGAAATTGAAGCGTGAGTATATGTTTAATGTTAATATGTAATAAAGGCTGAGTAATAATTGCAAAACACACTAGATGGCATTATGGTTTAAAATAAAACAATGCGGGGACAATACCCTATTTCCTCACATTATTTAGCTAATCTCCTAATAGAATATGAAACATTTTACCCCAAAATTTATCTTTCCAAGTCCCATTAATACTAACCAGGATGGAAGATGGCGGGCTGGGAGTAGACTGCTGCATCCACGACGCAGGCGAAGATGGCGAAGATCGCGATGGTGGCACAAACTTTTTCCACTTGCATTTTGCAGCTGAGTTTTGGGGGTTTTTGAGTGTTTTTTATTTGTAAATATATTGGCAGAAGAGGTCCACTCTCGTAATAATGTTCACATGCGATATTCTTCGCGTTAAGCTTGGGCTTGTTACGGGGCGCTGTGTGCACGGGCTGAGTTTCAGTCACCAACTGAAGCTACCTCCGCGGGGTCTCCCATATTTATGTCTGCCGAAGTCGAGAGACGGAGAGAGGGAGAGTTCCGCCGATCGCGAGATCGAGCTATAAGTCTCTCTCCTCTCTCCTCCTCACTCTCTTCGGAGCTCGGCTGAAGCACATGTTTTCTTTTGGTTCGGCGGGGGTCTGGGATATTCCGGAGCTGGACGAGCGCCATAAATCTCGCGGCTTGGCGGCTATTTGGGCCGTGAGCTGGCGAAATGCTTTTACCCTCCCGCCTGCCGATCTGGCGGGCCATTGTTCTGCATTATTTTGCAGTTTCGCGTAATTAATTAACCGGCCTCCTCAAAAATGGCCCTGCCGAGGGTGTGCCTAGCTGTATCGGCATCGGAATGTGGGGTCGCCCACTCCTGATCTTCATACATGGCCATACCTCGCGCAGCCGAGCCCCATTTAGCCGGCTCTCGGGTTGGCACTTGCCGATGCGCATCGAATGGACTACTGCTAAATGCGGCTAAAAGAGCTGGCCAAATTGGGCTGCACTGACGCCCAGGCGGAGCTTTGAAGATGACTAAGCGGACCGAGGAGAATGCAAACAATCCAAAGGCCTGGAATGGCATTGGAGAGGGTCCCGCTTAGAGAGATGGGGTGAGAACAAGTGAGGTCTTTCTCAGAGTAAGAATTATTGGTTTCATGTGTGGCCAGGTCTCAATCTGACCCCGAACATGACATTTACCTGGATAATAAAAGAAAGCTAGTTAAAAGCAAGTCAAGTCTGCATACTGATGTCTTATGCTTGGCACTCGACCAGAACTGAGACGGGAAGATCCGCGAACAATGGTACATTAATTAACCAAGCTCTTAGTGGGTATTCCTAACCAGAAAGTAAGTATATTTAATGGTGTATTTCCAAGCCAGATCATCTACATTGTACCCTCATTTATAACCGAGAAACTCGCATCATAAAAAACTCATAAAGGTTCTGGTGTCATCAGCATTTTACCTGAATTCTGAATGTTTGATGATCAAACTTTGATCTGAATTCTCCTGGCATACATTATATATTGCAGTCGAGCAATTCCATTAATTTACCCCCGCTACACTGCAATCAAAGCCGGGGGTAATTGGCAATACATTTCGCCGGCAGGTTAACGCACCTGGCGTCGCTTGAAAATTTAAATTGCCACTGCCCGGCCTTATTATCCCATTCGGCTGACGCCAACTTGTCGCCGGCCGCCACCTTTGGGCCAACGGAAGGCGTACCGCTTAATGGAAACTAGTCGCTTCCCGACTTTTTAGCGATTTTATTGCATGCCAGGAACCAGTACACAGTAGCCGCCATAAGTGGACGCACTTACGTACTTCATTTTAAATGTAAAAGTTCTGAAATAGGCTGTAAATATTGTCCAAATTTCAAGTAACCAAATCACTTTAAGTAGAATTAAATGTGCTGAAGGAAAAAAAGCACAATATATACATCTACAGATCTAATTAATTATCTTAATAATCTAATTAATCTTGCCAGAACATTACAACAAAATCCATCGGTTGGTTTAAGATTAGAATACTTGAAGGATCAACAAATATGGCAGCTAAAGTAGCTAGTAGCACCCTGCGTATGAGTGATGTGGGGGTTGTTTCTAACTATATCACTCATACGCACTGTGGTGCCTATTATAAGTTACTTGTTCAAAGTATACACTACTTAAAGCAATCACAATACATTTTTGTAGCTACCTAGGCGTGAGGGCAACTTGTTGATGTATTACAGGGAACCCTCAGCCTCTCGATCAGCCCAATTGCTGTGCCAAGTTGTTTTCGAGCCAGTCGAGGCTTTTGATTAAGGCCCCCACCAGTTGTTTGTGTTTGCTGCCTGGGCTCTGGAGATCTTCTTACTTGTTTAACCCGTTTCCATCGCCACCGCCGGCAAGCCTTGATACCCATGTCGCACTTGCGAGGAGCCGAGCCGAGTCTGGGGCCGGTGTGACGTCAATTTGTTGTTTGTTTGCCGGGGCTCCGGGTTGGTCAGCGCTGCGGCACACGCTGGAATTTATTAATTATGGCCGGACCCTGGCCTGGTCCGCTATAGTACTCCACGGTATTCCTTGTTCTCTGGCACAGGGCTAGCTGGCATCGCGATAAGGTCGCAGTGAGCCATCGTGTAAGTCAGCTAAAAATTCCACTCGAAGCCAACCGATTTGCGATTGATTTATTGTTCATTCGTTTCCATTTTATTGCCCGCTTTTGGGCCTACGTGCCAACTCCATGGGTCTCCTCTGGAGTCGCAGATCACACATGTGTTCTGGTTCGGGTTTGTGACTAAAGCCGCAGACAAATCGATAAATATTTATGTGCCTTAGTTTTGTTGTTTTGACGCCGCGCATAATTAGTAATTAATATTGCCTTCTCCCCCTGCTAGCCCAGCGGCGCACACGGTAGCGAGCAGGTAATTTCTGCCTTCAGCCAATAAACGATCAATTTATGAAAAATTAATTGTTGATTAATTGCCGCTCGGGTGTGATGCATTATGGATGAGCTGGTGTGCCAGGCAGGCAGGCAGGCAGGCCATCGTTAACATTCACTTTGCCGGTTTTGTGCCCTTTTTGGCCCATAACTGGATACTTGGCCGAGGACAAGTGAAGTTGCCTCACTCCTTAAAGACCCTTGAGGGGATATGTTATAGTATATATAGTTTATATAGAGCGTGAATGCCAATGCCAGAGCAATCATTCTTTCACGGCAATTGTGCCATTATCTTGCTGTATATATTACACTTCATATATTATCGATCTAACAAATCTAAATGGGTTTCCTATTCAACTTCAAGGCTGAGTTCCGCCTGGAATTAAGACTCATCCTCTCCAGACTCCGCCCAGCCCTCCAGAGACTCCGAACTGACTTCGTCCATATCAGACTGAGAGTCCGATCCCATTAGGGCGAGCAGGTCATCGGCATGGCTTGCGGCGCAGTAGTGCTCGTTGTACTCGTGGATGTATCCCAGACGGACTCCAGCACCCAACAGTCCCAGCAGCAGCTCCTTTGCCTTTGACTTGTCCGCCGGACTAAGCTGAAGAACCTGGCTGGACTTCATCAGGTTTTCCAAGCTGGTTGGCTCTGTGATTGACTTAACGAGTTCAATCAACTCCTTTTCGGATGTCATAATTCCAGAAATTTTACAAATATATTTAAATAAGTTAGAACTAAAAATTTTACGATATTGTTCGTTGGGAGATTACTAGAAACTGATATTAAGGGCTCAAAAGTCTGTCATACTATGCTAGCAAGGGCTACTTGGTAAAGTTGGAAGTTTAAGGTCCTTAAAAAGCGAATTTTAAATTAAATAAATCGGTAATATGGAGGATACTGAAAACTATATATTAGCGGATTTGTCAAAATAAAGATTTTATCAAAGTTCAAGTAATAAATTAAGCTTATTTCTAGCTTTCCTGACCGTCCCAGTTTGTCCGGATAATATAAAGTTCAAGTTAAAGGCGAAGCCCACATGGGCCAACTAGTTTCGCTAAATCTTTGCATAGTTTTGACTGGATGCGAGATTAGGCCGACATTCATATACCATAAAATCTGTCAGATTCCCAGAATTTACTGTGGCGACTTTGAGGCGCGACAGACGTCGCATCTGAAATTCATGCATAATCAGCGGGCATTCGGAGTTTGATCGGGAAATAGATCCGATTAGGCAACCACCCGGACTGGACCGGTCCGTCCGGCTATCTCTCTCCACGGCGACAGTAGCCAGGGCGAGTGTAATAAAAACTTCACGCCGCAGGTACTATAGTTGTGTGTAGTGGACACCACAGCATTCCCAAAGGCGATTAGCACATGGAGCGGACGCGGCAGTGGAGCTCGGATAACTTGATGGATTGTTGGCAATTTCTTTGGCGCCAGACTCGGCTTCTGCTCGATGCGGATTTCGATGGTCCCAGTCCCGGGTTTTTACTCCTAAACGGTAAACAAAGGCCAGTGTGTTAAATATGCAAATTGGCCACAAATTAATTTATCGAGTCTGGGACTAAAGAAATTTCTATCCCTTTCCCCGCTCGGCTCCCCCAGACGATTCTGGGGAATACCTGATAGAGCCATTAGCTGATTGATTCGGAATACCTTTTGCCAAATTGGGGCTGTCGAACTAGGAACGCCCCACAAGTTGGCCATCAATCTAAATGATGGTGGGTCTGGAGCCAGGGAACTTAGTTACTTGGGAACGCTTTACAGATTATTATTACCAGAATGGAATTCAATCTAAAATCTTTTCTAGAAACAACCGACATAAACTCTGAATTGGGTTTGAATTTAAATCGAATTTTATGGCTTTAATTCCCTCTTAAAACGTAGACATGTCTCGTGATGCCTAACTTTTTTTTATTTCTATTTTTTGCTTGCATGGTACATCTACCAGGTGAACTCCATAAAAGCCATAAGGAAGCGTTTCCGACCGACTTGATTATAGCATCACTAACTTAATTAGATCCACTAAACTTGTGCACAAGAGCTTCAGGTCTCGTCAGTTTAGATAAAATAATCATTTTATATTTTCGGAAAAGCCTCATTCTTATTGATTCTTTAAGTTAAATTGGTTACACGTGTTCGACAGTTCCACCCTTCGACGGAAGCCTTGACGAATTACATCTGATATGTATAATGTGGAAACCAAATTATACGAATATGGGCACTGCCTTATTTTGGGGATTTCCGCATGCCAGAGGCGTGAATAAGAGGCACAATGATTGATCCAAGAGCAGATATCTGAGTTGAATATGGGGGCTATACTATGAATATCTATGCCAGGTTTGTGACTGGCACGCGTTCAGCTTTTTGGTTTACTTATTTATTTTCAAAAGAATTGCGCGTAGTGTGCTTTTTCTTGTGCATTTCGTCATGTTAGATTTAAGTTATGAAACCCGGTAAGCCATTAATTAAAGCAATGCCAATGTAGATAATAAATTATGTTTCTGCTCCACAGTTTTCCCCTATTAGAGACTCAGAGGTAAGGTCAGCACCTTTAAGTGGTAAGACTTGCAGCTAACTGACTCTTGTTTTCCGCATCTAGTCAAAATTTAATAGCAAAATAATGACCAAGAATTGTGCAATGTAAGGCCATAGAAACATTATCGAAAATTAATTATATATATAAATAATAATTATATATATAATATTATCATGTGGCCTTCAAATTTGTATATTTCATATTTTTCAAGCATTTCGCGTAAAAGTTTCCAGCCTTTCGTAAGGGTTTGAAGTTCAATTTCAATAAATCCCATCTGGGAGCACGCATTTCGCGGAGCGCTTGACTTAGTCCGCTAATTGGATTTGCCCACAAATCCGAAATGGTCAATTTACGAGCACGCCCCCGCATGTGGATCCGGCAGGCCGGCAGTCCGGCAGTCCGGCGGAGAGAACCGCGACGGGAACGCTCCGCTCCACTGGCGAAAATCACTTAGCGGAGAAACCGGCAGCGGAATGCAAAGCGAAGTGAAATAAGCTGTAAAGCGATTTTAAATTACATTTGAGCCTGCGACTAACAATGGGCTGCAGAGGCCAAATTGACTTGCCAAATTCTTTGTTAGCGGACTCTGCGCTTTGTTTGCCCGTCTGACCATTTTCGGGTTAAACCCACTGGATCTGCTGGATCTGAGCCGCATCAAACTGGTCCAAAAGCCCGGCGACTGTCTGACGCCGCCGACTTTCACGATCCGGTTCCGCGGCGGCGATCGGCGAGTGACGTGAATTAAACATAGAAAAATCGTAGTAAACACTACCAGCGGACCTTTGCTTCCCCAAAAACAACCTCTAATTATGCGAATTTTTTCAACGAACCAAACAGAAAAGAAGAGCGGCCGAGAGGATCGAAAACAAAGCGCGAAATGCCAGCTGAGGTCGTCGCTGCCGGAGAACCCATAACCCATACTAGATCTCTAGATGGACCACGGGGCCAGGGCTATGGCTGCTAGGAATTCCCAAATCGTCGAAGCCAATTTAACTTGCTGTCGGTAGCGCATAAAATATTCATTTAAAGTTCGCTGCTCGCCGAAGTTTCTTGGTCTACTTTCCGCATGGCTTTTGCACAATTTTTCTCGTGAATGACTGTTATTAATCTGTGTTTTGAAAAACAATATATGGGTTTACAGACGCCAGATAAATATGAAACAATGTTTCTTCCGAAACATAAGAAAAATGTGTTTACTTTTGACATGATGATTTGTCTTAAATATTATCGATTTTTAGATTATTTATTAATAACTTTGCCTAAATGGTTAATAAGAATTACGAAATGAAAGAAAGTTTGCCCCTTGAATTTGGTAAAAAGAAATATTTAAATAAACCGCATTTAGCCGCGAATTTGAATCTATGCTGTCCTGCGGATTCTTTTTTCAACTATCTGGCAATACTCCTTAACCGTTTAGAATGTGAAAATATCGATGTTGCAAAATAACATCAATGCATCGCCGTTTTATAAAATGTCGATATTATCATCGATGTTTTTCTAGCCCACGCACACAGACGCAATTATCTTACATCGAAAGATTACGTTTTTGTTTTCTTACGTCAAAAGATTACGTTTGTGTTCAATTACATTGTTTGATTACGCTAAGTGTGACCAGCTGCTGTGGAGGGGAAAGTCCGCTCGTTCTCTGTCCCCCCAAAAACAAGCGTTATGGGGACACCCATAGTGCGGTCACGCTGTCTTGCAAATTTTCCAATTGGACACCGGTTATAACATTGACGATAGTTCCCTGTCTGGATGCAAAAGGCGATCGTGGTCCGTAATCAGATTTGTTGCGAGGCAGTGCGACACAGAGGGGACGGTGGACACGCTCGAGTGGCGGACGTAATTCGATTCAAGCCCGGACATCAACAGGTGCGGCGCCATGGCGGAAGTGAAGGACTGGCGGCCTTTTGTTTACGGCGGAGTTGCATCGATCACAGCGGAATTCGGTAAACAAATCGGGAAGGCAGTGACGCCTTCTCCGTCCCGCCCGTTAGCCAGACGCTGGGCTTGGCGACAGCGGAATCAGACAGTGCCTAATCGGCCCCTGGAATCTTGTAAACAAAACTATATGCATATAATATATTCATTGCAGGCACTTTTCCCATCGACACCACTAAGACGCGCCTCCAAATTCAAGGTCAGAAAATCGACCAAACATTCTCCCAACTGCGGTATCGGGGCATGACCGATGCCTTTGTGAAAATCTCCCGCGAGGAGGGTCTCAGGGCCCTGTATTCCGGGTAAGAATGTTGGGTATCTCCACGCACGCTTTCATCATATGGGTCCCTCACAAGCAGTGGCTTCTTATCACCACAAAAACGTGTGACGGTCACGTGTTCGTCCGCTGGGGTGCACAGAGCGAGCATAGTTATTGCAGAGAGGGGGAAGTACAGCGGACCCACTGTACGGTGAACTTTAAAGTTTGATCTAAAGCTAAACCAACTAATTTGAATCGAACTATGAGTAGCTTAAGGCACTCTATTGCGAAATATTCAAGCCGATTTTATCTGAAGAAGATCTTGGACTGGCTTATGTAGTTGTTTCTAGACAAAGCCTATGTCTGTCATCAGTATCGGTTTGCTGGACGACCTCAACATTCAGCATTTATTATTTTTCTGTAGAAAGAGACATCCATTGATAAGGCACACTCATGGACAAAAGTTAAATTTCGTTTGCGGCTCCTTTAATCAGTCAGCAAACTTTGCCCCTACTGCTAACCCATTAGACTTTGTATCTAACTGATACCAGAGCAAAGCATCATTGTTTACCTGATAACTTTATTTTACTTGTATAATTAATAGTGCAAATCACTTTGATGGCCGGATTTCTCAGCCATAAAAAGATATCGAATGTTGAATTGAATATAATATGTGTTTTTACTTGCAGCATTTGGCCAGCGGTGTTACGGCAGGCCACCTATGGCACCATCAAGTTCGGCACCTACTACACCCTCAAGAAGCTGGCCAACGAGCGCGGAATTTTGACGAACGAGGACGGAAGCGAACGCGTCTGGAGCAACATAATGTGCGCGGCGGCCGCTGGAGCCATCTCCTCGGCCATTGCCAATCCGACGGATGTGCTGAAAGTGCGCATGCAAGTGCATGGCAAGGGTCAGCACAAAGGCCTGATGGGCTGCTTCGGTGAGATATACAAGTACGAGGGTATCAGGGGCCTGTGGCGCGGCGTGGGACCAACGGCTCAACGCGCCGTGGTTATCGCCTCTGTGGAGCTTCCCGTCTATGACTTTTGCAAGCTACAGCTGATGAACGCCTTCGGAGATCACGTGGCCAATCATTTCATGTAAGTGAATTGTAGTACCCATTAAGCTCGTCGTGTGCGGTCGTCTCATAGCTAATTTATTCAAATTGCAGCTCAAGTTTCATTGCCAGCTTGGGCAGCGCCATAGCCTCGACCCCCATCGATGTCATACGAGTGAGTAAAGCGTAATCTGGCTCTTTTCGGATTCGAGGCTTATTTTCGTTTCACGACAGACCCGCCTGATGAACCAGCGGCACGTGAGCATGTCGATAAACGGAGTTGTTGCGGCAGCCACACCAAAGCTATATAGCGGGAGTCTCGACTGCGCCGTGCAGACGATCAGAAACGAGGGACTTCTTGCTCTTTACAAGGGCTTCATTCCCACGTGGGTCAGAATGGGACCGTGGAACATCATCTTCTTCATCACATACGAACAACTCAAGAAATACTAGCACCGGCACAGGGAATCGTAGAGGGAATCCCAGTACAAGACGTATTCTTACATTGAAACCAAAAAGATCAGATCTGCTGCCAGATTTGGCATTACTTTAAGATCATAGTTGAAGGGTCACTAAAGTGCCTGTCTCACGCTGGCTATCCGATAGCCTCCAACCTGCTCTAGTGTCATTTTGCCTTGGGCAACCAATAGTGACAACGATTTGTCGCATTTAAAAGTTGGCGTTTTCAAGTATTTGCATTTCGGCGAATTTTTTCCCGAGCCCACATTGATTTCTGCGTTGGTCGTTGTGAATCCGACTGTCCTCGGGCCCACCCGCGAATTACACACTATGTAACTTAAGTAAGCTTTTAAATTAATTCCCTACGGTTAGTAAAACTAAAACTATTTGTAACTTAATTCTGTATTAGACGCGCATTATGTTTGTTCGGGGTTTAGGTATTATCGATCGTATTACACATGCAATCTTGCTGTAAATATATGCATTTTGTAATATTTGCTGTGTTTCACGAAATACTGAATGTACATACATAAATACGAATAAACTGTTTGTTGGAAATCTCAATTTCATCAGGTGTTTGATTAAATGCAATAAAAATCAATGTAAGTAGTTTCGAGACACCACCGAGTTAAAACTATTCAGCGCTTCAAAATTAAATGCAGGAGGCGCAGTGACAGGATGTAGATGATCGAGTGGGGACCTCCACGTTGCAACAAGGGCGACCGCCACACCAATAAGCAGTTCCAGCAAGGGCTGACAGTGTCTTGTTTTCTGCTAGAAAGAAGGGTTCCGGGCATAAATCTCGTCAGGCCATTTCACGTGATGCTGGAAGTGATTATTGGTGCAGCGCTCACCGTTGTCGAGCAGTGGTCCGCACTCAATCATCAGCATCCTGTTAATGCAGCTGGTTATAACCATTAGACTAAAGAACTGACCTGTCTGGCATATCGATAGTAGAGTCCTTAACGTGCCAATTCCCTCGCAGGATCCTCATATTGATTGATGTTAAATTTGGAAAGCTCTGATCTTTGCTGTTCGGAGACAGTACCTTTCTGGGCCCATGTCTTTTTCCTGACTAGCATTGAGTGCTGTCTGGGGCTGCTGTTTGTTGCGATGGGAACTTCGCACACCGCCACAGTTGCCTTCTACAGAAAAGCTGCTCATTCATGGTTAATGACCTCAAATGTGGAATTTCTTCTCCTTGGGCATTGTCGTTTCGGCGGGAGCTGTTATTGAGAGATTTCAGAATTTATTGCAATAATTTGGATTTTGCCGACTTACAGTTACTGGAATTTTCACGTGGGACACGTGGGACAACTCCAGTTTGTAATTTATAATTCCATAGCTGAATGGTTTGGGGTTCCGAAATAACTGTACATACATACATACATACATATGTATGTAGTTTTTTAGGTCTGACTTATCTCAGAGTAGATCTTTCTGAATTTTTTGATGAGCTTCTTGTAGGGCTCTGCTATCCCGCTGTATGATTTCAGTTCTTCTTTTTTTTTGCTTTAGGCTCATGTAGAAACATTTTAAATAGCTTTCGCGAAACTTCATCCGCCACGTTTTTTCATCCGCCATGTTTTTTTCATCCTTTTCCGATCTAGGGTTGACTTCGATTTCCAACACTACCTTTATCGATAACAATAACACTGATCCAACCAATTAGTAGCCAACACCGTTGCTTCGCGATCCTAAAGCTTTCCAACACTGAAAAATGCTTGATGAAAAAGTAAAAAACTGGAATTTTGTAAATAACTGCTTTAAATGGATTTTTATACCGTTCTTTCGACAGGCGGCAACGTTGAAGTTAGTACCCAGATTAATACAACTCAGTTCCGGATGAATAGTATTTATTTTCAGCTCTTAGCGGAGGAGTTCGCCTCGGCTTTTCTGCAAGCCGTGACCTCTGATCCGGAAAAGTGGATCACAAAAGTCTCTCATAAGTTCGTGGGCCAATGTTTCCGGGTGCTGGGTCTGCAGTTTAACGTGGGCGTGGAGGTCTTTAGTCAGACACAGGACCACTCGTACCGTAATGACAACGCCAACTATGTTTTCCACCCTCCTCCAAAGTTGATGAACGATGTGCGGGATTTTTTGAACCGTTTACCCGTTTTATTGTCAAAGTACGCGTCCGCTCTAAAACTGGATGTGAATCAACGCTTCGATCAGCTAACCCATCCGGTGTCCGCCTACCTGCGGGTGGTGATCAACTGGATGAAGGTGGTGCACTCCATCTGCAGCAACATGCAGCTGAACGGCGCCACGTCCTCGGATCGCTATCTCTGCGAGCCGCTGGCTAGGATGTGTGAGTATCACTGGGATTATACCGGTATTCCTTATCTCAAAATCACGCAGCCTTCTACATTATGGACGGGCTGTCCAAGTTGCTGCCCGACTACGCCAGCTTTGATGGTCTGAAGGAGATTTGCTTGTCCCTCGCCGTGGACGTTCGCTATGGAATCTTGTAAGGGCTTTGTGGGAAACTCCTCATTGATATATAATTACTTAAAAGTAATTCCAGCTACAAGGCGACCAGCGAAGTTATTGTGACACCCATGCTGGACATGTTCCGGGAGCACTACAAAACGTTCTGCGGTGTGGAAAAATCAGCCCTCGACTTTGTCTTCTGCATCCTAATCGTGGTGGTAAGATCCAACACACTATAAAAGTCAAGGGACAATTTACATCATATATCTACACTTTTAGATGACGGAACCTGATAGTTACATCCAGGCTTACGAGTTCCTGGAGACAATGCTTAAGCTGTTCGCCACGACCAGGGAGCGCGATCAAAACAACAACTTGTATTTGCGTTTGTTCACCAATGAGCTGATCACCGACAAATATATGTCAGTGATCTTCGAGACCCTCAAGACGAGCAATTCCAAGCCCCTACTCATGGCCACCCTGAGATATTTAATGACCCTTCAAAGGTAAGTCGCCGAAAAAATATATATCGACCATAATCGTCGGAAATTACTCTTAACAGACACGTGGTCACCACCGAATGCTTTTCGATTCGATTCCATGAGGTCATGCTTCAACTTATACTGCGAACTCCACTTGCTTCTTCGCCAGTTTCCTCTCTGGCTGCTCAGGTTTACATGACGTTATCGCTGCGTAAGTACCATGAGAAGCAAATAGCTCAACACATACTGCAAACGTACATCAAGTCACAGTATAATCCACGGAAGAGTCCCAACTATGCGCAGTTCAGAACTGAGCTGGCAAGATTTCTGAAGGTTGTCAGCCAGCACTGTCCAGTGCTAAATCGTTTCGAGGTCTACGCATTTGTGCTTAGTACTGAAAATGTTAGAATCGAATTGAGCCTTATTGCCGCGCAATCTGTAAGCATACTCTTTGAACGGCTCATGGCGGAGTACTCCACAGTTCCGGAGGCTCTGGAGCAGGTGAACGAATTCTTGCGCTGTTGGCCTTATCTTCTGCAGTCTGCATCCCACCAAACTGGTACTCGGGCTATACTCTACAGTATCTATGGTATGGTGGATTTTGTGGCAGTAGCTCAGAGGGATCTAGAGGTAAGTATTATATATGATTTTCTAAATTTATTTGATGGAATATTCCCATTTCCGTTACAGTTGCTCTTAATTCTGGAGAGGTTCTGCCTGAAAAACTTTCTGCAGGACGACACGCTTAGCGAATCGGAGTTTCAAGGGCTTTACATGAATATCTCTCGTTCGGTGGATGCAACGGGTAATGATCTGATTCACACAACAGCATCGAGGAGTATACGGAAGGAACAGACTGAATTGATGTCCTTATTGAACGCCACCGATACTGAGGCATCTGAAATGGCCGAGTTACTGGAGACTTATGCCCAGAGTGTACGACGCCTGCACTCGTTGCTTATTGCCAATAAGTTGCTAGACCATCACGTGGCGGACATGTACTCCACCCTAGCCAACCTTCTGCTGGAAAAACGCATTCAAAACGACACTCTAAGTAGAACGCTTCATCATAGTTTTTGAAGGAATATATAATTGATGTTGATTTCAGCTCGTTATGGCACCGAAAGCTTGGCTTTTATGCTGGTCATGATGTATTCAGAGCTAGATGAATCAAACGATGAGCTGGGCGCTAGGATATCAATTTTTGCGACACAGCTCGTGGACTTCTGTGTGTCGGAACTTTCCAATTCAAATCTGGACTTGAAGCGAGCAAAGTTCTTATTCTGTTCCATTCTGATACTGCACATTGGCATGCTGCCTGGCTTAAGCCTTGATGATGCTACATATGGCACGGTTTTGGAGTGGTTGACTATGCCTCCGCGCGAATCGCAACCCGAAAGCGAAGCACTCATCGAGGGTTATCTAACTGAGATGCATTTCGTGTTCCGTCAGTTGATTCAGTCGCAAAAATTTGTTTTGCCAAGCAATCGTATCTGGAAGGTTTTGGTGCAATATAAAATGGTAAACTGGTAAAAAAAACCACGACCCCTATGAATAATTATAATCATTATCTTTTTTTTTTAGACGGGAACTGAATTGAAGTACCTGGATCTTGAGTTTGAGAAACTCTTAGGTGTCCTATTAGAGCACCGCATTAAGGAATATGTCCACTGCCTGCCAGTTATCCTATTGCACGTTAACAGCGAGAAAAACAACAGAAAAACTCGGAGCTCAGCACTTTTAACCGGACACCTAAGCATAATGGAAAAGCATGCCACCGCATTTGACTCCTGGATGTTACGATTGATCGTGTTTCAAGACCTGCTGCATCTCTTTATTAAAAAGATGTGCACTCGGCGCTCGGAGGTGACCAGTTCACGTCAACGGAATCAGCTTCTGCCGCTTCGAAGTATCCTGCCTCTAGTGACAGCCTTGCGTCTACAGGAAAATCACTTTATAAACATGTAAGTTTTAGTAAGTTACCTGAATAAGTTCTCATAGCAATGTAAAATTTAAAATTATTGTATGCAGTGCTAAATCGATGCACAGCTTGAATAAGGAAGCGATGGGTCCCAAGGAGTCATCGGAAATTGAAAGTTTAATAACCGAGATTAGTAAATTTAAGTATCGGTGCGAGGATGAACATGCGGAGCTGGTAAACGACGGGAATTTTAAGGATAAACTTCTTCCTCTTCCGCCTGGCCCACTGAATTATTGGCAAGACGAAGCCCTGAGAGTTCTTTTATAGCTGGAGAATAATTCATCATTTCATTTAGAAGAAGAGTGTATATACTGATCAGAGCTGCAAATCGTTATTATATTATTGGAATATTATGGTTAAGAACCAAAATAAAATCAAAATCATAAAGAACATTAAAGCAACATCAACTTTAGTTATCGATGCTGTTATGGAAAAGTACTCCTTTCAAAATCTCCTGGGACGTAGATTCAAAACACGATATAGCTCAGTACCAAGTTTTGAGACACTGAGAGCGACCATGGCAGCGAACATAGATCCAGTTCCATCTGTGTGTGATCCATCGGTTGAGACTGCCGAGGAGCGTCTGGAGTGGAAGTCCCTGGTCCTCTGGCGTCGTCCCATGCAGACCTTGAAATATGGAGGCCTGGAAATCTTACAATGGTTTCTTTTCACCTACCACAAGCTGATGAACCTGTGGCTGCTGGGCAGTCTGATGTTCTTGGGGATTATATGCTTCCTCCCGGGTCCTCACGCCGATTACGTGACTTTTTGCAAGCATCACCTTGGCTTCTCCGTCTACTGGCTGGGACTGGGAGTGCTCACATCCGTGGGGTTCGGTGCTGGGCTACACACCTTCCTGCTCTACCTGGGACCACATATAGCCGCCGTAACTCTGGCCGCCTACGAATGCCATACACTGGACTTTCCGGACCCACCCTATCCCGACAAGAAAATCTGCCCCAAGGAGCCGTACGTGCAACAGGAATTGGGCGTATGGGTAATCCTGTCAAAGGTTCGACCGGAAGCGCTGTTCTGGGGAGTAGGCACGGTCCTGGGCGAGTTACCGTCATACTTTATAGCGCGTAGCTCCCGGCTTTCTGGAAAGAAGCTGCAGGAAGCCAAACTACTGGGCGATGACAGCCTGGTGGACCGGGCCAAGCGGTTCATAGAAGAAAGGATGCGACGAATGCCCTTTATGGGAATTTTACTCGCTGCGAGCGTGCCCAATCCCCTGTTTGATATGACTGGAATCACATGTGGCCACTTTCTTGTGCCATTTTGGAGATTCTTTGTCGCCATTCTTATTGGCAAGGCTTTAATCAAAGCCACTATTCAGCAGGTGTGTGTCATCGTGGCTTTCACCGACGATCTGGTCGAACAGATGGCGAACTATCTTGTTAAGGTGCCTTTTCTTGGACCCCCGTGTCATCAGCTCATCCAGGAGGTGCTGCGCTCCACCAAAGAGCAGATGCACGAAGGCGGTAAATCAGAATACATGCCCATGTTTAATATTGTGATCCGGGTGTTCGAGTTCTTGGCCTTCGTCATGATGTCCTTCTTCGTGGTTTCTTCGCTCAACTGCCTGGCCCAAGTCCAGTGCAGGCGGCAGCAGGAAAGGCAGCGCAAAATGCGCGACCTGGAGATGATCCTGTATGCCGCCGACACAGAGGAACTCTCATCGGAGGAGTTCACCGTCTAAGCGGTATTTCTAAGGCGAGTTTGTTTGATTTTAATGCAATGTTTATTTTAATCTTTTGCCAAATTCGATCCCGATCGTTAAGTTAAACTTTCTAAGAATAAAATTGGTTCGACATCAATTCGAGGAAAAACAAAAGACGATCTTAACGTTTTATATTCTTTATTTTATTATAATTAGTTTCATTTGGATTTCGGGTTCTGTTCTTGCATTGTTTGATCGTTTGTTGTGTTCTCTGTTTGTTGTTATTCTGACTGTGTATTTTGTTGTGTTCAATGCCATCGTAATTATTATCATTGTACAAGTACATTTATATTCAACAGCAATTTAACACAAAGCTAAGCATTTCGTACGCGTCCCCTTCCTAGGCTTTAATTCATTCATTCGATTCGGGTTAGTTATTGTAATTGCTGGTAGGTTCTTGTAAAATCTCAATACTTTTAGTTTTTCTTTATTCAACCAAAGTGATAAACTCTACAAATTGTGGACTTTTTGCTTTCGGATTGCGTGCGAAAAACCGAAATCAGGATCTGGATATTAATATTCCCTAGAGGATTATCGATTCTATGGCCCAATTTCGATTAACACTTGCTCTACGGCTCTTTGTTCGGATGTATACCTAATCGATCTATACTTAACTACCTTTAATCCCATAGTAATCCATTCCAAACCTCTGGCTCTACCATCCATAAAAAATGATGAGTTCTCCATTTACATCCTGCGAGTATATGCATGATATTCTACTCAAGAAACTCAAGAGTTTCGGTAACTAATCGAGTCCTGGTTATGGATTTTTCTCTGCTATGCACGATTGCGGGGGACAAGCCGGAGACTTTCCATTATACTCAATCGCATTCGCTTTCGCTTTTATTTAGTTCATACACATATATTAAGTAGAGTTCGACTAATTGCGGCAAAGACTGTGTTGAAGGTAAAAAATGAATTGTAACACATTGTAACACTTACACTGGGAACGAAACGAAAAGCTCTCCCCATTGCCACCATCCACACTCGCTAATTATCTTTTACAAAACATCTCTGGGACCGGGTCCTGGCAGAGATGGCGATCAATCGATTAATCATTCCTGATCGATCAATCAGTCCTCCACCGATTGCCGCCCCTTTCGATTGATTTGTATTTAGGTAAATATGTATGTATGTATATTTTAACTACACTCATATGCGTACGTACGACATGATCTAACCGATTTTCACCAGTGCTGGGGAGTAGGCATGCGATTACGAGTACAATTACGATTAGATATTACAATACAATCTTGCCTAAACGTTTTACTTTTTACTTTTTACTTGACGCATAACTTCAGTATTCAATATTCCTGTATTGCATAAACTAGCTTTGTGGTTATTCAGTTTGTTATTTAGTTTCAATTATTATCATCGTTTTTTAAGTAATTAAGATTAATTTGTTGCCATTGCCATTATGGTATGTTACGGTATGAATGCTGCGGCTTTAGCTCATACACATATCGTATGCTTCCATTAGCTCCGCTCTCGCCTTGCTGTGGTTTTTATTCACTTCTAAAATTTGACGCCTAATACAATTTGCTTATAATTTTCGGTTAAAAATTCAATTTATCATAATACCATTTTCCTATAATTTATGATATATATATAGTATAAGACGCATGTATGTAGTTTTACAATCGAAAGAAGGAAAGAAAAAAGGGTAAAAGGGGTACAAAGTAGAGAGACTTTCAGCGGAAATTATGCCTAGGAGTTAGTTAAGTTAATTTAGTTTTCGGGGATTTCCGTTTTACAGCTAAGTACAAAACTAATTTAATTTGACTTAATCGCACTGATCGGGCTGAACACTTGCCTCCTAACACACCACCTCAACTTCGATTAGTGTTAAATTTTGCATTTATCTTTATATAATAATTTATATTTTATTCAATTTTCTGGCGTAGCAAATGAGAGAGTATTATTCTGGAAAAAAGGAAAAATCGAGTGCTCAGCTAACCGGGGTCCGGGCCTATGGAAGTATTTTGAAAGACGAATATTAGCAGCGGAAAAAGTTCTTACATATTGCTTCTTAGTATAAGTATTATCTGTATTTTTGTAGTATGTACGATATATTTAAAAAAATATTAACGGCGGGAAGTACTACAATCATTTTGAAGCATTTTAGTTTGGTTTTCTCAAGTGACTCCGCATCTTCTTGCACATCGTCGTCAATATAATATGTATATGATCGTTATCATTCGATTTTGTAGCAAAATGTTTCAATTTCAACTCTTTATGTTTACGGTTTAACGTTTAATTTTGTGTAGAATCCCATTGTTGGTTGTTGATTGTAGAAAATTGTATTCGTATTCGTATTCTTATTCGGACACTTCTGTAGGTTAAAATGCTCGACGCCACGGCCTCTCAATTTAGTTGTATCAAAAGCAAAAGTTCACTGTATTGTCCTTAATGTCTCAGAATATTTCCGTTTAGCATTGGTTTCTTCTTCGGTTTCTTGATGAGTTCTTTGAATGAGTCTCTCGGTGAAATGTTTGCTTCTTTCGGAGTTTTTAGTGGACAATGGGAAGTGGCGGTGAAGTTGTGTATACAGGAGGTGACAGTTACGTTCAAAGTATCCGTATCCGTTTCCGTTTCCGTTTACGCGTAATGATGACATTCGATTTTTTGTAAGTAAGTATGTGAGTATATTGTCGACTACTTATGTACATCCCTTGTTTTGTTGATCTTCTTGTGTCCATTTTGTGATTAGAATTCAGCTTAATTTTTGGTAAAAACCCTAAGCCCTGGCTTAGGCTTACTCCGCCAATTAATCTCAAATTGATTAGATTCGGAAGTTGTATATTAATGACAGTATTCGGTTATTCATGTTGAGCTTTAATACTTCTTACGGTTTTTGTTATCGTTTTCTGTTCACAATTCAATTAAATGCTTACGATTGTTTCATTCAGAATCTGCGACTATCTCTGGATTCGTTCGATATACAATAATTTTAATGTTACTTTTCGTCTGTGCACATATTGAACGCAACCCGCAATGCGATGCCAACTAAGTTTAAATCGAAGATCGATAATTCCTCTGCCTAATTGCCTTCTAAACGTAAATAAATTACTCTAAATAAATGCCAACATATGTACTTGCACCAACTTATGATGGGGATTCAGGTTCTGGGACTTGTTTAGCCAGCGTGTGCAGAATTAATCAGTTAATTGTAAATGATATATATATTTATAGACTATTTACAGGTGCATTGGTTATCCGACAGAACCGGCAAGTTCTGGCCAATGCGTTCGAGTCTCTGCTTGGGTACGAGGAGAGATCTCTGTATAATACACCCTGCGCGGTGATGTCCACACTAATTGTTGTTAAATATAGTCATACAGTCCTGCAAGTTCAAGTTAATTATTATAGTTCAATAGTTGGATATTGCGGCATACCTACTTCATTTAATGCTCTGCAAATATCCATAAATTTACTTAATAAAGTACAGATTATTGTGCTCAAGTCAATCGGTTCTTCCGCAATGTGCTCCCGGTCCGGTCCTAGACGAACCATTCGTCCTTCTGCGCAGCGCCGACGGCGCTGGCATTGGGATGGCCAGCGCCGGCGATGTTCGTCTGGCTGAGCCCGGCGGAGTTATGCGATAGATCTTGACCTAATTGACGGAATTTGCCAAGCACCAAATGGGACGGACTTTGGTGGCCATCTTCAAGTAGCTGTGTGGAGTGCGGTGGTACCCGGATGGTCCCGCAGGGTGATGCCAGTTTCCCGACGTCGGCAGCTGGGTGTGCTCCCGCGTCAGCGTGCCGCCGACACTGATGCCGTGGTAGTGCAGATGTTTCGACGACCCATTCGTATCGGCATTGTGATGCACTGGAAGGTAAGGCAAGGATTAAGTTAGTTTATGGCTGGTTATCTGCAACTCCATAGGCGGCCTTACGCTGGAGCGCGGTGTTCTGGTTGGCGGCGTTCTCGTCCTGACGCCGGCATACGCAAATGGCCACTGCCACAATGAGGGCACTGAGCACCAGGAGCACGCCCACGACAATCAAAACGAACCAGGTCATGTCCATGCCAAAGACTGTGCTACTCGCCTCACCTGAAGGGAAAGAGAAAAGGTTAGCTCTGGCTTCTCCTGGGACTACTAATAATCCTGACAAAATAGCATCTTATAAAGAGTATAATAATTGATTTAATACTAACTCTGGCACAGATTCTGCACTGATTCATCGGAGTTGTCTCCGCAGTGGTTGACGCCGTCGCACAGCAGATCAGGATGGATGCAAAACTCGCGGGTGGCGCAGGTAAAGTCCTTGCAGGTGTGCTCTGTGTGGTGAGAACGAAATGAATTAGCTTGCTTAGAGATCGACGGCGGACAGCAAAGCCTCCTCCACTTACTGGGATCCTTCACCGACGTAATCACCAGCTTGAAGCCGTTCGCATCCGTTCCCCAGCCATCGGTCACGTACTTCAGAGTCACAAAGTTCGTGCGCGTCAGGAGCGCGTTGACGGTGTTCTTTGTGTTGCGACAGGAGATGTCAATCTGCAAGGCAAAGTATCCGCAAATTAGTATTTGCTGGTTTTATCATCAATTACAGTAACGAGCGAACTGGCGAACTGTGTATGCAAATGAGCGAGCGCCTCTGTGTGATTTATGTGCCGAGAAATTGCATTGCAAGGATGCCTCAAGGAATTATACATTTGTTAACGACAGCGTTTAGCCGTGATTATATGGGAAACATCAATACTTGATGTCTTGGCTCAAGTGGATCGATTTATAGCCAACAAAAAGGGTAAACAGGGGCACTGTAACAATTATAAGCAATTATTGCTTGACAGGTATATAGATTTTATATTTTGTTGAGGTTTAATATGAAATAAAATCCTGTATATATACCAATTATGTCCTTCTTATTTCTATTTCTGAGCAGCTACTCATCACCACAGCCTGGGCCTATCAATGGGTTGGCAGCAGCCCGCTTAAACTGCAGGCCACGTATTGATGAGCTCTGATTCTGCGGATAATTTCACGTCAGCATATGTGCATGCATACATATGTATCCGTGCTGCGCTGCACTCAGACAATCAGGAGGTGACAGGCAGCGGGAGCAGGTGAGCAGCAGATGGAGCACCTCATTTGGCTCCCACGACACCTGTCCTTTGGGCCCGCATGCAAATGTGCAACAGTCTGGACGGCACATAATGGAAATTAAGACCAATTTACACCCAGGAAAAGGGATACCTCGGAAAAGAAAACTGCAGGAACATCCAGTAAAATATTTCAGAATATATGAGTTTAGATTTGAGATAAAATCGTATTTTTAGAGTACTTTTAAAGGCTCTTTAGTTGAATAAAGGGTTTCGCTTGGAAGAGCTATATTTATAAAAAATAAATTTTAATTGGTTAAGTATATAAATAAGAAAACGTAAAACTTTTATTTCTTCCAAATTTTTGAAGCGACCGATAACTAAGCTATTTCCTGTTTATAGCATTATCGGATGGGTCAGTATGCACTTATCGATAAAGTAGTCCTTTTATCATAGTGTGGCAACGCCAGCATAGTGGCAGTTGCATTTGAAATTTTATGCAGTTTACATTAAAGCTCTTAACTTCAAGAAGGTTGGATTTTTCGAAATAATTTCACATTACCAGGAAGGAATTACAATAATGTATTATTTTATCAATGTCTCATTGCCTTATTAATGGGCCACAATGACATAATATGTACGTTTCCAGTTGGCATTTAATTTGCACAGCTTGTTAAACTTTTCCACTGTCGTCTCGTCTGCTGGTTGGCCACGTTATCGCCATCGTAATTCGCATCCCCATCACCGTCAATGCCCCAAAGTGCAAAATGATGATGATGTCTCACCTCCTGCGACGCTCCTGTGCCCCCTTCCTTGCTTCCTTTGCCCTTCCCCAACTTCGCTTGGCACGTGTATGCGTCACGTCTCCTGGTTCATCACCAGAACCCGAACCGAACCCAACCCAACCGAACCGAACCAGCTCGAACTCCAACTCCACCCCCACCTGCAGCTGTGTAAATTTGTAATGTCGTTGGCTTTGGCTCATGAAAGTTCCTCGGGGGGTTCATCAACGTTCCCGAAGCCATCCTCCGCCTTGTAGGCTTTGCTGTGGCTGCCTTTCTTGACACAGCATCCTGGTCCTGCTCCCTTCTGCTGCCATGTGTGTGTGCTGGGGTGTCCCTGCATCTTCGACGTGCCGCGCTTTGTGGCATATTTTAATTTTGTTGCAGCCCGAAAATGCAAACTTTTCTCGGCCTCTCCCCCGCAGTCTGTCGGGCTATGTGTGCTGGAAAATTTTAATTTTGGATTTTGTGGCCACCGCCCAACTTGATGCAGTGACAACTCCTTTTGTCAAAAACTATTTACATATTCGTAAAATTGCATTCGTTCCTCAGCCTTCGCTGCTCAGCCTGCCTTTGCTGCGGCCAGTGGAGGAGCAAATTTACATACTTTGCCACTTGCCAGGCACTCTGTAGTGGGGCCCGAGTGGAGCAAAGTGGTGCAAAGTGGTTCAGGCCGAAGTCAAATTCATAAATCCCGCCCAGCACACCGCAGCTCTCCGCTCCAGCCAGCCAGCCAGCCGGGCAACTTACAAAGCAGCTTAGGTGGCAAATACCGCAAGTCGACTGATTCCCAACTTCTGCATCTTCAAATATGCACACAGGGACCGAGGGGAGCGGCTCAAAGGATAGGCGGGGTCTGGGACTGGGACTGGGACTGGGACTGCAAAACAAGTCACTCGACAAATGTACACATCCGCTAAGGTGCTTATCGGAATCATTTAGGTGTCAACCGACGTCCTGGGAGGACAACTTCTGCCTTTGCCGGCTTATGATAAATGTGTGTGACCTCAAAGGCGCAATCCCCGGAGGATCGGAGCACGGAAAGACATAAAATATTAGTCGGGGGACTCTCAGAAAACTAATTGTATTTCTTTATTCTCTCTATAACATAATCCGCTGCCCAGTCTATTAATTTATGGCCTTAACCTCTTGAGTATCGATAAGGAGAGCCGGGAGCACCTTGCCCCTAATAAATACACCGCAGATTACAGCCTCCGATGAGTGTGTCTTAATTTGACAGGCGGCACTGCATCGTTCCAGTGGCCGAATGGGGCGATCCGGGTGATTCAGTGCCTCATTCATTCTCGTTGTGCGCGGCCATGAAGGCGTACGTGCGTGCTGGCCTTGTTTGATTTAAAGGCTGGCCCCAGTGGCCCCGTCCACTCCCAGTCCCAGTCCCCTTTCTGGTCCATTGAGTGATGGCGCCTGTTGAGCGCGCCCGTTGTCCTTGGCTGGGAACTCGACACCGTCGTTGCCGTCGCTGATTTGGCAGAACGATTTTACGATACTTTCGCTTTTATGGCCCCTCCATTCGCCAGCTAACTTATTTACGATGGGTGCTTCCCCGCGAACCTCGGAATCGCAGTCGACTTTGCCCTTGGACCATAACTGTCACTCGAAATCGCATCTCATGTGCTCCTCATAATTAAGGTTAATTTCGGAGCCATCGATATTGACGTGGCTCAATAATGTCTCAAGGATGACGATGGCTCTGCTCTCGGGAATGCAAAACCCAAAGAAATGGCCTTCTTTACGATCTCATTTGGAATATCCACTTTTGTTACAGGATCAGACTGCGAAATGGTTATGACTTGGCTTTGATTTCAAAGTTCCGAAGTAATTTAATGTTTATACTTGGTATATACTTGCTCATATGTATTTATTTTTATATTTCTTTGCAGTTCTCTCCCTTCTTGCTATTAAATTGGTTATTTTAAATTGATATAACTCGGTTTATGGCCTGAAGAATCTTTAAAAATGGAATACACATTTTGGCCCCTCTAACCTGGCAAGCCAAATGTCTGTTCCACTCAATGGGGACACTCTCAGACTTTGCCTGGAAGATGACAGAGCTTTGGCAGTGGCCCAGTGGCACGGCGGAGGCAGTAGGCCCACTAGAGCCACCACTAGAGCCATCGCCACCAGGGAAATTGGGTCGCGCGCCACACAGGCGACAGAAAGCGGCTGCAACATTTTTGTTTTCAGCTTTGGCACATTCAGTTTCAAGGTTTTCCCCGGAGATAAAGGGAGAGTGAAGGGTGGGGGGGCTGCTGAGCCTGCCTTGGCTGGAATTTTTCTAATTTTCTAGCTGAGCATTTATTATGCATATTTTCTTTATTATTTTTGCAGTGCGACTGCAGCAGCTTCCTTTGGCAAAGAAAGGATTTGGCTTATGGGCGCTCTATTTGTGGCCACTTTCCTTGGCTCACATTGCCAGCCAGCCCGCCGTTAAATAATGCAGGGAAGAGAGGGCGGGGCCCGGGCCGGGCTGGGCCAATGAAAAATGGAAATTGTTGCTGATAAAATCACAGAGCTATCAGCAGAAGGAGCTGCGCCAGAAGCTGTTGCCGCATTGCAGCCGCAATGGAAACCAAGCAGAGCCCGACACCCACACCATGCACTCGCACACATCCACATCCTTGCTGTCATCATTGCGAATGTTGCAGCGACAAAATTATGCCTGCATGTGTGTGCGGCGTGAGTGTGTGTGGGTATGTGTGTGTGTGTGCGGAGTGCAGCATGTTGGCTGAGCGGAAGCCCCACAGGGATTGAACTTAAAATGTCAGAAGCATCAACGTGATCTGGATAATGCGGTAGCTGCGGCTGCCACTCCTCCGGGCCCCAGCCCGCCTGCATAGTTGGCCAACAACAAATTGCAGGGGACTCCACCCACTCCACCCACTACACCCCCTCCAGAGGCGCCCGGCCGCCTTCGAGTGTCGCAAACTAAGCAATGATTGGCCTTAACTATCGACATGTGATGCCAGAGCATATTTACATATATGCAAGGATGTGTGCGGCGTCATCGGATTCCTTAAACGTTACTTACCCGGGATACAGCTCCCAGGGATGTGGCATGTAATCGATAGGGGAATGCATCAATGGGTTCGCCCTGCTCCCTGGCCAATTTCCAGGGAATTTAAGCAGACATTACAGAATCTGAGATGGCTTTCCAATAGCTTAGAATGTGCCACACTTATTAGTCTCTCAAATTTAAAGGCTAACAAATTTGATATGAATCACAGTTTAACATTTAATTGATGCCCGGACTTTAGTTTTCCAAATAAAGTGATTTCCGCAAGGCAACGTGTCGTATACTTAATATACGTATGCGTAATGAATTCGCAAAAATGTTCGAAACCAAAGGATAAAGTTATGTGGAATTAATATTCTGTGACTCTGGCATAAAAACCACTCATAATTATTTTAAAAATATCATGTATAGTTCAATAAAACATATAAATAAAATAAGTACAACAATTCAAATCATTTCTGCTAATCACAGACTTAAAAAATAAGCTGCGCTTGAAATTTCCAAATTAAATGAAATCAAAGCGAGCACTTTTTCAGCTCAGTGTATGAATATTAGGCTTCAAAACCACTTTTTTGTGTACGGAAAGAACGCTGTAGCAAATGATTCCGTAATGAAGGTATGCAAATATATGAATATGCGCACTGGATGCTATCTTCTCCCAACTGGGACAAATTAAATATACATTACCCCCGCCACCAAGTAAACATATCGCTGGTTCCGATGGCTGAACAAATGAAACGAAAATCTATAAATAAATATTTATGCTTCTGGGCGGGGTCCTGGTTTTTCTAGGGGGAGTTTATAGAGAGAGTGAATTTGATTTGTGCACGTGCACCATGCACCGTGATGCATCGACTGGTGAGCCTTTATTTGATTACGAAAATGGAGAAGCAACATCGCTTAATTCACTTAGCATATATGCACATTTGCATACATATCATCTGCCATGAGTGATTCTAATTTGAATTGCCTGTTTCACAGTTCACTTGGCAATAATTCAATCTACTGTGCATCCGCACATCCGCCTACGGAGGCGTGCCTCCTCTCCTGGGTGTATGCACATAATTACAGCAGCTCCCGGGTCCAGTGCCAGTCCCTGCTCCCTGCTCCCTGCAATCGGATACACATGTACTGGCACAAGGACCCAGCAGGAGCTCCGACTGCGTTTGTGCCACATTTTAATTGTTCACAAGGCGTTGACCGACTCACTCACGTGATTAGCCGTTTCCAGGCGAATCAATAAACTGCCGGAGCCAGTCAGGACCACAATGCACTCAGAGAAAGCTAGGTAGGAAAGGGATTTCATTGGGTTTATATAAATAACATATTTGAAGGGTAAACATATATTAAACTCCCATTACCATTTCAGTTTCATCACTCTCTAGGTATATATTTCAGTGTACCCTTATTGAGCCTCCTTTCAGTCAGATTTCCGCTGCCTTTTTCGATTTGCATATGCAAATTAGCCGATTCGCTATTAGAAAATGTGGGGCACGTAGTGCTCCCGCTGGCAGACTTGCCTCGGGGGGCACATCGGCGTAATTACAGAGGCGGGGAAAGAGGATGACATCGTCTTGGGACACACAACTCACCTTGGGCGTGGAGACGGCATGGGCTCCGTCGTAGACCAGCAGGTGATCGTTGCAGTCCAGCTGAAGCATGTCGAAGCGCAGCATGAAGCGCTGCAGCACCGAGTGCGTCTGGAAGGTGATGATGCAGTCCAGGTTGCGTTCGTTCTGCGACCAGAGCACGGCCCCGTCGATCTTCCGGTACAGCGCCTGCAGGAAGTGGTTCTTGCACAGCGACTGCATGTAGTCTGCAAGGATAAGAGGCAATTTGTTTACTGAGTTTCTAATGTAACCCGGATTAATTATCTTATTTACTAAGAGTAAGCCCCAGGCTTACTTCCAAATATTATTTAGACACATATGATATTGCATTTCTTAGTTAGCTGCCTCTCCGTGATGTAAACTTTTATCTTCGTGTTTTATTTTAATATTTCCATAACCCAGATATGCCGTAAACTCAACAGTTCTGAACAGATCCCACTCCACAAGGTCCGCGCGGGACTCCACAGGACTCCACAGGACTCCGCCCACGCCATCACACGTCTGCGGACGTCTCCGCTGGCAACTTCCTTTGGCTTAATGGCGTTGCGGCGTCTCGTGCGCTGCGCCGGAAAATGTGCACTTAAATTTTAATGGAAGGATGAAAAATTCATTTACGCTCCGCTTCGCGTATTACTTGCACATGTTCCCGGGCCGGGCTCACTAGTTGCGTTTATTATGCCCATCCCTGCTCCCTGCTGCCCGACTGCAGTTTGCCAACTGGCAACTGGATGCGGTGGATTTGCATAATACCTGATCTCAAATTCAACGCACACGTTAATACCTAATTCACAAGCAAGCTGGGCTATGCAATAAGCTCTCAAATTGAAAAAATAATGGTAAATGGCTAGTTAAGGAAGCAACCAGAGCCACATGGAGAGAGTCTTGATTTATTTGCTCTTAACTGCTTGCTTAACATAATTAAATTTAATTGAAACACTTGTAATACTTCTAAAAATATCTAACATATGTTGAATGAATCAGCTTTGAATACTCAAAGATTTTAATATACTTGTATGGAGAATAATATTATATATTACTAGTATTTAATATAATAATGTCAGGAGTCAGATATCAGAAGTCCACCTTCAAGAACCATAAGAAAGTCAAAACTATTTTAAAGTTGACTAACTTTATTGTGAAATAATCTTATATAGATCGTGACTCCTCTCCCTCTCCTTTGTTAAGCCCCATTTCATACCATTATCTCTCTGAATATAAAGAAAAACTCTACTCGCCGAGCACTCGCCTAGAGATAAGTTTTAAATGGTCCAAGAGGACGGCTTCCGCTCGGAACTTTGAATATTCCCCGGCTCAATCAAAAGGACCTCAGCGGCAGGAAGTCGATGCCAGCTGCAGACAAGCGGCAATGCGAAAATAATATCACATTATTTAAGCAACTTTTAATTAGTTTGATGGCGCAAACTATAGCGCTTAAGTGCCAAATGCATTAACACGAAACGAGAGTCATTTCCAGGAGCTGCTCCGCCAGCTGGACATCGGCATCGGCATCGGCGCATGCAAATGGAGCTGGGACGAGGACGGCTCTCCGCATTAAGCCAGCGCAGGACAACGGGCGGGTTTTTAATGAAACACAATAATGTGAGGGCAAGTGGAGTCGGGTGGGTTTAAGTGGGACACCCCCTAAGCTTACGTGCGCCTGATTTCAGGCAATTTCCTGCCTAGCAACCGCTTCCGCTCCCACTCCCGCCGCCGCCGCCGACGCCGCCTCACTAATTCAATTTCGCCCCCAATAAAACGCACACGAAAAGATGACGCCGCATCCTGGCAAGCTGAGATGCGGAGGCAGGAAGCGGGCAGGCGCACGCCCAGAGAAACCACTACAAATTCGTTTTACGCCCCAGCCCAGAGCCACCGAGGTGGGAGCCAAAAGGACCCATCATGTGAGCGAGCAGCTCCTGGCTCCCTTCCTGCAAGTGCCTCATTTTCGGTCACAAATGTTGTGTCGTCGCCGTGTTGCCAACTTCAAAATTGAATTCACAATTTGGATTGAATTGCTGACAGACCCGGCTGCCCTTTGTTTTAGCTCCTATCCCCTCCCTGCACTGAGGAAAATTAATGGACCTGGAATTGTAGGAAATGCCATTACAGGAGCCTTCAAGATTATTTATTAGTTAAAGTAAATAGCTTTAAATCAAGGAACTATATCTGGGCAAAAAGAAATTTGTACTTCTTTCTCAAAGGCTGTTAACCAAGATTCATGATCATCATCCTCTCTCTCATGACTCTCTAGCTTCCCGGAATAAAAATGTAATAATTAATATTCTTTTGTATTTCAAATTTAATTAATAATTAATTCATCGGAAACTTTAAAGAAATAACTAAATATATGTGTGGCTTGGTTTAGATTTTTATTTTAAATAAACAAAAACTTTTATCGTATTTTGCAGTATAATATCGTAGCTATATAATTAGTCTTTACCTTATCGGAATGATTACTTTCAAAGATAAAATATATAAGAATAAGCTAATACTTTTTTAAAGTTTAGATTTTTACTTTAAATAAACAAAAACTTTGGTCGGATTTTGCCGCTTAGTGCAATAGCTATATAATTAGTCTTAACCTTATGGGAATGATTACTTTAAGAAATGAAATATATAAGAATAAGCTAATACTTTTTTAAAGTGTACAATCGCCGAAAAAAGGTTCCTGACTCTGCCTCTGCCTGACTAGGTAGACAGTTTTCCTGCTTTATATGTAATTGGCAATTTCGTTAGACATTTCGCTTTGATCTCCGGCAAAGTAAATAGCAGAGTGTAGCCCGGGCCTGGGCGCAAAGTGGAAGGTGGAAGGGGCGTGGCCCGGCCCCGGCCCCGGCCCCTCCCCTGGCACCTGCACAAATTGGCCGCAAGCCACTTGGTGAGTAATTTTCCGTGGCCTTTCAGGCAGTGGAAATTTTTGGAGGCAGCTATTCCACCGACTCCTGTGCCTTGCCCTTAACATTCTACTGAGCAAACACTGAAACCAGGCCGGGAAGGAATATTTCACGAGTCATGGCCTTAACGAGGGCCTAACAGATTAGCGGTAAGTAATGTTCCATAGCCATGATACCCACAAAATATGGTTTATATTAAGGACTGGCCAGTAGTTTTTACATTAGGCCATAAAAGTGCATGTAAGCGAACTACTTTCATCTAAAACTCTGTTGGTTTAACCTTGTAGATTCATTATTTTTGATAATTCATTATGTAATGTATCAGTGAAATGGCGCTCAAAAGTATGCTATACAATGTTACGACTTATAATTCTATATCTACTACTTTCCCACTAATTTATAATTGATTTTTAAGCTGAACCTCTTCTTCTCTCTCTTCAAAGTAGAATTTCTTTAACTTTAACTACAGTGGCGAATTTCCTTGTAATTTATATTTGGGCCACACTCCTGAATATGTATATGAAAAGTGACTTTTTCACTAATTTATAATTGTTTTAAATCTGAACCTGTTCTTTCAAAGTTGAATTTCTTTAACTTTAACTACAGATATCCCATGAAATATCACAAGCCTTTCTCTGGTAAATTATATTTGGGCCACACTCCTGAATATGCATATGAAAAGTGATGTCATCTGAGCTCTTTGGAGGCTCCGCTGTCCCTGATAAATTCACTTGCAGCTGCTGCTGCTTGAATAATTTCACTCAGCTGGCTGTGGAGCATCGACAGCGACAAATGGAGAAGCTCAGCTCAGAGCAGCGCAGATCCATGTGCACTTGGATCCGTATCTATATCTGCATCCCATATGGAGTGGGAAATGTGAGAAATAGAAATAGAGTTTCTGCACAATTTGCCACAGACACTCGGGGGACGAGCAGGACTAGCCCAGGACTGAGGGAAATGAACCGACAGAGACAATTGTAAAATATCAATTACGTTGTGGAGTGAAAATGGAGAGCAAAGTGCTCGGCTGCCGCTTCCGTTATCATTGGCTCCTAGGCGGCCAGAAATCCCTCAATCATTTCTGGACAGGATTGTGGGTAGTGGAGCGAAGTCAGTGCCAGTGTTTACCCCGATGTACGTATCGGGATTATCATGCATCTGCGCTGAGCCCCCGGGGAAGCAGATATACCGAGATAGGATAGCAGCGAGTGGGCGGAGTGGGATTTGGACGGAGGACTGGCGACGGAGGACTGGCAGAGGGCTGCCCTCGGGCTGTCGGGTCTTCTGTGTGAAGTGAAAGACAAACGAAAGCCGCGCAGGACGTGGAAGCCCGTGCGACATTCATGGCAGCCCTGGGATGGAGTCCTTCCCATCCGACAGATACATTTTCTATAAATTGAGGCATTTCTGACACAAATGTCGGCGGCGCCAGGGAAAACAATTCCATTTGCAGTTGCTGGGCGGCGTCGCGGATCCGCCGGCTGAAATTGCAACATGCTTCAAGTTCAGCTCCTCATCGGTTTATGTGCCACCTCCCACAGGCACTGAACAAAAACGATATTATAATACTTAATTAGTTATCTTCTTCAGACACACAGGATACTATTATTAGGAGTATGTACTCCTTAACAAAAAGTACTACTTCCATTTAAAGGGAGTGGTTATTTTTATAATTTCTATATATTATTGTTTTTTTTTAAATGTCTACCATAGATGTTAGAAAATAATCTGCCCATTACGTCTGATTTTTAAAACATTTAAGTACTTTAAATTAAAGGAACTGCTGAGGAATGCATCGATATGCATCGATAGAAATTCGATTATCAAACTGTTCGATTCTCTACTTGTTACAGCAAGGATCCCGCAATCGATAGTCTCTCTACGAGAATAACAAACTAAAGCTCTGCTTTGTCTTATAAAAAATATAATATAAATATATGTACATATATAATATAAATATAAATATATGTACATATCATCTATATTCCGGATTTTTATAAGCTTAAGCTTCCTATAAAAAGCTGCTCTATTTTTCCTAATTGTGTTTCATTCCGCTTTCCTTTCAGTGAACTCTCTCGGATATATCCACACATAAGCATGTTTATCTTCAATTTGTTTATGCACTGGCAGAAGGAAACGAGGAGGAGCTGTGGAGAGAAGGCGGAATGGAGGACGACTAGGATGGGCAGAAAGAAGGAGGATGAGTCCTGGCGAGCAGGAAACCACTCGCGCCTGGAATGCGCACTCGGACCGGGGGCAGGGCTTAGTTTTGATGGCAGGGCAGCAAAAACACAGGAAGACGACATTTTCGAAATTAGGGATAATGCTCGGATTAAAGCCCGAGAGTGGCCCCACATCAAAGCGGAAATGGCAGAGAAGGAATCCTCAATCTGGCCGGCGTGTTCATGAAAATATTAAGTCCGACACAGGCTCTCTCTTGGTCTCATCTGCCAGTCAAAGCCAATTTTTTAGTTAATGGCCGGGATTATTCGGTGGCAATGTCATTTGCTAGGACTGAGCCACTGCCAAAAGGATTAAAATTGGCATAATTAATTTCAGAGCTTTGTTACCCGCGTTATTAATCTACTATTAATGCCGCCAAAGCGGCTTCGAAGAAGCTGGGAATCACTTTATGTAGCCATTCAAGTAACTGCCTCAGCCTTATCGTGATGGTAGAAACCCCCCACTTGACAAACAGGCTCCCTACGTCCAAGTTGTGGATCGTCGTCATCATAACTCGCGGCACTTGGAATCGCATTGGTAATGGCCGCACCCGCACCCGCCAGAGGAGAGGAGAGGAGAGGCCATTCTGCAGAGCTTAATGCTTCCGGCGGCGGGGGATGCCGGATGTGTTTGGTGGTCCTAAATGCGTTTTGGCCCCAACTCCCAGTGCAGTTTTTCCTCCATGCCGGAGCTGCCTCCGTGGACATTCAATGTCTTCTTTCTCGCCCGGTGGAAAATTATGTTTACCCTGCTGTCTAACTTTGTCCCCATCCTCTCCAGCTGCCTTCAATTTCCTTGGGACACAGGCACACACTTGTGCCACCGACCTTGGCAAATAAAGAAGTCCTTGAGGCACACAGAAAAGAATTCTGTATACTATGTATATTATATGTTATATAAAATTGTTTATATAAATAAATATATATATATTTTATATATATATTAGTTCTTAATAATGCCATGTAATATTTTTAACTGTGTACAACTCTGCCACTTGAGTCCTCTTTGAATCCTTCAAATCATCGCCAGTTCCGGTCCCATTGAGGGTATCGACTAGACAAATATTACTATAAAAGCACCTGGGAGCTGAGAATTATTATGCTCGTTGGCACAGGTAAGCAAGCGGGCCAGACTCCAAAGGATATTCTCGAGGATAAGCATGGAGTATTGCAAATATGCCAGCAAATGCAATATGGCAAGTGCAAACGATGACTCCGAGATGTGTATTTGATGATTTTAACTTTGCAGTCGGGCTGTGATTAGAGGAACTTAACTTTGAACTTTGGCAACCAAAAGAAAAATATGAGTACAACTTTTGTATTTATTGACTTTTTATGTTCCCTCAAGGCAGTAATAACTGATTCTCCTTCAAAGGAGTCCAAAAAGACTTGAATTAATATCCCAAATATCTTGTTAGATTTGGTAAAGAGTTAATAGAATTATAGCCACATGTTAGATTGGGACTCTGTGTGGTTTTAAACTATTTTAATAAATATAGAAGTCCCTCTCTTATAGGAGAACCCCAAATAATCCCTAGTTAATCAGGGCGGCTCATTCAATTAGCCCTCACTTAGGCTTTGGCCCTGAACCCGGCCAGCAGGCTAATGCCCATTTAAGGACTTATACTTAGCATTTCCTGCAGCTGCCCAGGACCCCTCGAAGCCCAGAGATCGGGATGCAAATTTAATGTAAATATTTTAAACTAATTTTCAGTGATTATGCAAAACCGCAAATAAATCTGCAGCAATGGAATAACCGAGTAACCGGCACATCCGAGGCTGCCGCAAGGAGCAGTGGATGTGGCAACGATGGACGACGATGGCAACGGCAACGGTAGCGAAACCGCATCAGGGGCAAGCTTAGTGCGTGCCCCGAAGCGAGCTCTAGGATTGGAATCGGAGGAAAGTGCGGTGGTGCTCAGTGGGTGAAGTGTGGAGTGTGGAGTGTGGAGTGAACCTGGGGGATTGCGGATTGGGGGTCAGAGTGGTTGGTTTGCTGCTCTCGGCGCTGTGGCAAAAACTTTAGCCTGAAATCTGGTTGGTTTTCGATCATCCCCCGTCCTGGATCCTGCTCCTGCCCCAGCTCCTGCTCCGGATGTGCCCGGCAACTTGGTTGCAACAAAATAATTTCGTTGGCTCGTTTGTCAAACTAATGGCAGGAATTTGAGCAATTTAAGGCAACAAAGGTTAAACAATGAATTTCCTGGGCTCCGATATTGAATTTTACTGGCCCCCGGGTGACCTCCGGCGTCCGGGTGATGTCAACGCCCCCACAACGAGTACACTGAGGAAAAGAGAAAAGCCCCCCATTGCTGGTAAATATATAAGAAGGCTGAGTTGCTAGAAAAGCACTTTCAGTGCAGACTCCGCATAGTTGGCTAAGTCGGAGCTGCTGCTGGCTCCGACAGCTGCTGCCAGACTCACACGCTCCATTAGCGGCACCAAAATTCGATGGCATCTCCGAGGCAGTGCGATGGCCACAAGGATTCACAGATGACGCCCCCGGACTGCTCCTCCTGCCGCTGCCCTAATCAAATAATTGAAGTAAATGCCTTTCGCCCCGACGACTCTGACCAAGCTCATCCGTCCGAGGCGTTTGCATAATGAGCATAATCTCTGCTCTGCATGGTCCCTGTCCCTGGCTCCGGGTTGGCCCAGGACGAACCATTCACGTGGTTCATCGAGCTCGGCACCACTCGCCGCTGGCCGCCGGCGGTTTGTCAAAGTAATTGGGCAATTTGCGTGTCGCCGTGGACAGGGGCTTTTAAGTTGCGCGGATATTTATGTCAGGGCGCAATTATGACAGGTCGCATTAGCTCGTAATTAGCCAATGATTGTAATTTTCCCACGCAAACTACTTAGCCCCCTCATCAGTCATCATTTCGGAGCCCGGGAGCAGCGATGGGCACCCAGCAGGAGTTCTGGAGGTGGTAATAGTAAGGAAATATTTAAAAATTCAACATTAACAAATATAAATGAAGATGAAAACAAATATGACAATAGCCTGAGGGTTTATTTCTTAATAAAATCTTATCTCTTTTTAGCTACTATTAAGGCTAGAACTCCCAAATAGTTATATAGATTTGATAGTCTAAAAAAGGTTACCTTTGAATGAAACCAAACTGTCCCAGAGACATATTATCTATTCCTGAAATACTCCTATATATGGGTGTTATCATAAGATATGTCAACTATTATCTATTAATAGTAAGGGAATATTTAAAAATTCAACATTTGCAAATATAAATGAAGGTCAAAAGAAATAAGCCAATAGCCTGAGAACGAGGGTGTATTTTTTAATAAAATCCTAGCTCATTTTAGTTCCATTAAGGCTAGAACTCCCAAATAGTTATAGAGTGAAACCAAACTGTCCCAGAGACTTATTATCTCTACCTGAAATACTTCTATATATGGTATTATCATAAGGTATGTCAATTATCTCCTTAATTACAGTTAATTACAGGTAATTACTCAGTGAAAGCGATGACAGCCGTAACAGAAAGTGCGACGCCTGGGACACTTCATAGAAGTAACTCTCGTTGGACACTCTGCATCGCAATGAAGATCCTGAAGGATATCCGAGCCATAGCCACGCCCTCGCAGATCTGCGCCCTAGTGCCCATCTATGCCGGCGAACACGAGGAGAGCTTCCGGCAGGACAGACTGGGCCGCTGGTATGGCCGCCTGGTGGCCCTCATCCTGCTGATTAGCTCGCTCCTGTTCGGCGAGGACGTGCTCTTCGCCTCCCGCGAGTACAGGCTGGTGGCCAGCTCCCAGGGCGACACCGAGGAGATCAACCGGACGATCGAGACGCTCCTCTGCATCGGCAGCTACACCATGATGGTCCTGTCCAGCGTCCAGAACGCGAACAGTCACTTCCGAGCCCTGCGGGACATCGCACGGATCGATGAGTATCTGGAGGTGAGCGGCTTCCGGGAGAACTACAGCTGCCGGAAGCTGGGCACCCTGGTGACCCTAACAGCCGCAGGCGTCCTGGCGGTGGCCTTCTACTACATCCACTTTCTGAGCGGCATCGGCTCCGGCAGGCAGGGCATCCTGCTCCTGGTCTACTTCCTGCAGCTGCTCTACTCCACCGTGTTCTCGATATACCTGCGCACGATACTCATGAACCTGGCTTTAAGGATTGGCTTCCTCAACAGAAAGCTGGATGCCTTCATCCTGCAGGATGGCGTCTCCGCCGGGGAGAACTGGCGGGAGCTGAGTAACCTCATCGAGGTGCTCTGCAAGTTCCGCTACATCACCGAGAACATCAACTCCGTGGCCGGCGTGGCGCTGCTCTTCTTCTTCGGCTTCGCCTTCTACACGGTCACGAACCAGAGCTACCTGGCCTTCACCACCCTGACCGCCAGCTCATCCAGCTCCAGGATGGAAGTGGCCGACACCATGTTCCTGTCCTGCGCCTGGGTGCTGGCTGAGACCCTCACCATGGCGGTGATCTGCAGTGCCTGCGACTGCCTGGCCTCCGAGGCCAATGGCACGGCCCAGATCCTGGCCCGGGTCTACGGCAGGAGCAAGCAGTTCCAGAGCATAGCCGACAAGTTCCTCACCAAGAGCATTAAGCAGGAGCTGCAGTTCACCGCCTACGGGTTCTTCTCCATTGACAACTCAACGCTCTTCAAGATCTTCTCGGCGGTCACCACCTACCTGGTTATCCTCATCCAATTCAAGCAGCTAGAGGACTCCAAGGTGGATGAAATTGGCCAGGACTAAGGCGGGTTTCTGTCCTTTAAAATTCAATATTTGTACTTTATCTCGATGCCATTGATTAAAGAAAATAAACTGTTTAAACGAGCACAAGGACAGCTCCCTGGTTATTTTGGGTAACTTCCCTAGCCTGGGGCCACAGGATCCAGTCCTTTAATTTGCCAAGGAGTTACGTGAGTAAAATCAATAACCTGCCGACAGCTGCAGCTCCTGGAATGCCGCTTGCACCAAAGGAACAGGAGGAGGAGCCGGGGCAGGCTGGGGCAAACAAACATTGCAATGCGTGGAGCTCATCAAATCAGGCTGCCGAGAGTCCTGCGGAGCACGCAGTGGGCGCCCAAGGGCGTGCCACGTGCAACTTAAGCGCATCATTAAACTTTTGTCACTTTTCAAAGCGGGCGGCACAGTCGCCGGCTCTGTGGCAACCTCAGACCGAGCCACTCGAGCGTGCAGCGAAGATGAAGTGCCGAACTAATGAAGCAACTGTGGGGGAGCTGAGGGGCAAAAGGACAGCATGCAGAAGGGTCCTGCGCTTCAAATGGGCTCCTTGAAGACTGCCTGTCTTCCGTTCCCGTTTTTCCAACCAATGCCAGGGCAATAATCAGGCGAATTGTCGCCTGTCAAAATGTTTGAATAGTCAAAAGTTCGAGAACTTATATTTCGCATTTTGCAGAATTACAGTTCCACTTGGCCAGCTCTAAGTTCGAACAGAAGTTCGACTTCTGATTGAAGTTAATTGCTTATCATTGACCGGGAGACTATTTCGTAGGGAGATCGAAGAAATTAAGTTTAAATATAACCCTGAAAACTGTAAAGAAATTGTTAGTAAGCTAGCTATCAAATGGAAACAAGTTAAAGGACTTTCAAAGTATAAATTGGAGCAGCTTTACCTATTAGATTGAGTCTTTGTATTATTTAGAACATATACGGAAGTATTTGCAACCAATATGAATCAATTTAGGCTTTCTAATTCACTTTTTTCCTAAGGAAACTATCTATGGAATATACACTTACTATTGGTTATTTTTAGTAACTTCTAAGTCAGTTAACATAAAGAGAAAATCTAAAAATCTATAAAAAGTGTTTAGTAAGTCATTGATTCTAGCTAGCGAATGGAAACGAGTTAAAGGACTTTCAAAATAAATTGGAGTAACTTTACTTATTAGATTGAGTCTTTGTGTTATTCAGAACACATCCGGAATTATTTGCTACCAATATGAATCAATATAAGCTTTCTAATTCACTTTTTTCCTATGGAAACTGTCTATGGAATACTTACACTTACTATTTGTTATTTTTAGTAACTTCTAAGTCAGACAAAATAAAGAAAAAATCTTTCCTAAGACACATGAGCTTACAAGAAGGTTTGCTACGAATTTAGTAGATACTTTTAAGAGGTGAGTAAATTTACCCTTACCGATTTAATATTGAAAAAGTTTATTTTGTCAAAAGAGCCCTGCCCCCGAGTGGCTAAAGGACCTAGACTCAATTTGATGTCCTTTAAGCAAACTTCGCAAGCGCCGCTGGCTGCAACAGGGCAGTTTAATTACGTGCGCTTTTCAACTTTTCATTAAGAACTTGTCAAGGAGCGCTCAACTTGTCATGCACCCATCGAAGGGCTCCCCAGTCCCCAGTCCCCAGGACTAGATGACTCCACGGGCTGCAGGGCCATGAGAAGGTAAACCCAGATGAGCCCGCTGGATATCCGATGCCCGTCGGGGCTTTTGTTTATTTCCCCTTCACAAATTGTTAATTAAATTTTGCGCCGCCCTCGCCGGCATTTGCCGGCCTTATCTGGCCTATAAAGGGGGGGCTTAAATATTTTCGAAATCATTTTTTCCTTTATTAATTCCATTTTTGCTGGTGCTGCGAAATAAAGCGCAAACTTTTTGCATAGTTTTGCCGGGCGAGCCTGGCTTTAGCGTTAGTTTATTACGACATTGTTGGTGCGTCTCTGTTTTGTTTTTTTGTTTTTTTGTTTTTTGCTTTTATTGTTTTTGCATTTGTTGCTTTGTTTTTGTTTTACTCGGCGACTTGCTGTTGTTTCTTATTATTGTTGTTTACTTATTTCGGTGCTATTGTCTAGGCGCTTCTTGTAATATTTTTCTTTCAGCCTCCAGCCACGCCCACTGGGCCCGCCCCGCCCCCACAGCCCCACAGCGCCGGAGCTGAAGGATAATTTTGCTGAAGGCGGAGAAGAGCCGCCGCCGATACAAAGCCCATCAGGACGACACGAAAGAGGCTTGGGACTCGGTCGGTCGGTCGGTCGGTTGGATTTTTCTTGAATAGAATACAATTTTCTGTGCATTTGATTACAAAAGGGATTCATGTGCTTAACTGAAGGCACAATGCCCGGAATGTTCAACTCATTTTATGCCCCTTTGTGGCCCGTTTCTTACACTTTCCCGCTCTCGCTTGGTCCTGGCAGGATTTGTGGCATTCATCAATGCAGAACTCAAGGCTTCGGTGTTAGGCTTTAAGGTTTCCGATATTAAATGGAGGAATGTTTGCTCTGCCAGGCATTGAACACAAAAACTTGAGGGCTTTTCGGTTGACAAAGAAGGTCTTCGGAGGCCAATTGAAAGGAGTAAAACTTCAGAAAATATAGAAAACACAAGCCATTGAAGCTCTTTTAATTAAGTTAAGAGTATTGGAAATTAATAGTATTAGATATATTATATATACCCTTGTGGGGATGAATTCACAAAATTCGGGTGCATGATAAACATGGGAGATATTGAACCATAAAGTGGCATGCTCTATCTCCATCTCACCTCAGAGAAGACTGGCTTCGAACCGTGGTTTCAAACTGGGGTGATGCTTAACATGTTCCTAGCAACCTTTCCTTAGCAACCTTTCCTTAGCAACCTTTTCTAGTGCAGTCCGCTTTGGGTACCAGGTATTCCAGAGTCTTTAATTTAATTACTGAACTTTGGTTAACAAATAAAATGACATAAACATACCATTGAAATGCCTATCGCTTGTCAATAAGAAAGCCAATTAGAAATGGGTCATTCAGGGCTTGGAAATTCCCCGAATTCCATTTGTCAAACCTAATTCAAGCGCCCGACAGCATGTGTGTTCTCTGCCTCACTTTTTCTGTGCCGAATACATAATTTAAAATTGGAAATCGCTTTTGTACGGGTTAGTGGGCCACGGGGGCACGGTCCCGCACATATGTATTGCATTTATCGAGCGATTCGGAATAATAAGCGATTACTTACGCCGACTCTCCAGCAGCAGAGCGGAAATATTGATAAATGATCCGCCCACGTTCGCGGACAATTTCCCAAAACCAATTCGCGTCGAACGGATTCATTGTTCGCTCTGCTCGGAAGGCTTCGGGGGTTCGGAGGTTCGGAGGAGGCACTGGGGCCTTTGGCAGTGGCAGTGACACCGTCGTCGTGCCGCGGGATGCTAACGCATCAATACTCGATTTGGCATCGCTTCCGCGCTCCTCGACCTCCCCGAACCTCTCCGAATCTCCCCGAACTGTTTGGCGAGAGTTGCGAACTACAAATGGAATTTATTATGCGTTGCCTGATTTCTATCCGCTGGCTGCAATTTATCTTCCATAAACATTTATCTGCGCATTTGACTGTGACCTGGCCGACCGGGCCGGCGGCTCTCCAGGGAGCCAGGGATCGCTAAGCAGCTGAGTCATCGTCACTCGGCCAAGATTTATTATTAGGAGGTTAGGGAATTGCAGGCGACAGGACCACCAGTAGATGGGCTTGGTATGCTATCTAAAAGGTGTGGAATTAAGCAAAATCCAAATATATTTATCCATTATATTTAAATAATCAATTAACTAATATATTAACCTACCGATTATTATACTACCAACTGAATATTATACAGAAGCTGTGAAGCTGTTGCTACATGAGTGTTATATCTTGGTAGCTTCTCCCTTACTTCAAATTATTTTTTATCATTTAATTCCGACTTTAAAAGGCTTCATCTTTTAAGTATGCAACTCAAATTAATCCAGATATGATGTCCATAAGGGGGGTAGAATTAAGCAAGATCCAAAGATATTTATCTCTTATATTTAAATACTCTATTAACTAAAATATTAACCTACAGAATACTATACAGAAGCTGTGAAAGCCTGTTGGTACATGAGTGTTTAATCATGGTAGTTTCTCGCTTACTTCAAATTAATTGTCAGCATCCTTAATTTTAATTCCGACTCAAAAAGGGGAATACTTCTGGGAATTCAACTCAAATTATGCCATTCACAATTAATCCAGATATGCTGGCCGGGCAATCATTGCCGCAGTTAGTGAGAAATTCAGGCAGTGAAAAGAAAGCGAAGCCGGATGATTGCTGCGGCTTGTTACAAATCTCATTTCGTATGCGCAAGGATTTAGGGAAAATTAAAATTTATTGCCCATGGAAAGTCCTGGAAAGCCCCGCGCTCTCAGCCCTTTCGCCTTTGTGAACTGAACCGTCGACGTGGGCAGACCGCATGGCTCCCCGGCTCCCCGGCTCCAGCTCCGTCTCCAGCTCCAGCTACGCCTCCAGCTCCAGCTCCTCGGTTGAAACTCATTCTGGTGTATTTGTATGTATGGCGGAGGAGGGAGTATATGCCGCAGTGGACCAGTTGGTCCCACTGCCTGCCATTCCCTCGAGCCTCGGAAGAGCCCGAAGTCCAAGTCCAAATCCATTCATATTTATGCCGCACAAAGAGCAAAAGTTTTATGCCACTTCTTCGTCCCCGTCGACAGTTGTTTTTCTCACAAATTTATTGGCAGGCGGCCATCAGCTTCTGTTTGAGTTGGATTCGGGGGAGACTTGGGGACGGAGGCTGAGTTGGATCCCGGCAACGTGACATATTTTTCAAAATTGTATAATGTTCGCATTATTGCAGGAAATCGCACAATGGCTTGGGAGGTGAGGAGTGGAATGGGTCCCGGAATGGGATGCGGAGCGTGGGAGTCAGTGTCCCATGTCAAGGCATACGCATTTCAGCCATTACAAAGGGAAATCCAACTCATATTCAGATTGAAGTATGTAAGAAGCTTTAGCCATCAGAGTTTTAACAAATGAGATTGATAAATTGAAGATATGTATATGGAGGTTATGGAATACTGTGATTAAATAGGCAAGAAGAAAGCAGTATCTTTCAGAGTTCAGAGTACAGAGCCTGAAGTTCAAATAATAGTGTATTCTAAAAGACATAACCATGTTCTCCATAATATTTCTTTACCTTTAAGTTCTTTAATTAAATGAGAAAGAGATCAAGCATTCTGCTTTTTATATAAGATATAATTCCTCATAAGAATAATTCTTATAAAATTATTTGAAATTGTTGCGCAAATGAGACAAGCTTCAAAAGACAACCAAGCTCACATCCTTTTAAAGAATAATGATTAAGGCTGTTTTGGCTTAGTTATGTTAATTTTAAACTATGACTTGTTCATAAATCAGGGTATTTAAAGTGTCGACTCAAAAATGCGAATATTTTAGAGCTTCTTGAGAGCATGTTATGGCCAAAAATGAAATGACAGCCAAATGCCGTATATCTTCCGATTCGCTGCTAAAATCTTAATTATTTGACAATAAAATATTTAATAAAATTCGAAAAAAAAATTTGGCTTATTTTTCAAAATTTTATAAGGGGTTACATCATTAAAATTGTCAAAAATCGATAACAAATTTATTTTTCCAAATTCCTAAACTGAATATGCAGATTAATTAACCAACTAAAAACTGCCAGAGAAAAGCTTTCCGAATTGAAATTAAGGCTGTTTTGGCTTAGTTATGGTAATTTTTAACTATGACTTGTCCATAAATTAGTTAATAATTATCAATCCAATTAAGAACAAACATCCCAGGAGTTTAATTCATTATATTACACATATATAACAGCCTAATAAAACCAAATGAATAAGATAACTCCGATGGCCTAACTCTATCAGCAATCAGCAAGGAGATCAATGTGATAAGCCGGAACGGCTAATAAGTGCTTACTCAATTTAACTAAAGTGGGCTCAATCCAATTACCCTAAGACACTGGCAAAGGCATATATGGATATATATATGGATATATAATTACGAGCAAATATCCCGCACATACTTGTAAGTGGCGAGCAAACAACAAGCGGCACGTGGAAGCAAAGTTCGGAGTTTGGCACTATGAAGTGCTCGCTCACGAAGAGTAATTATGGAAACCACTTGCAAGGGCTCCCGAAAAGTGCCATTCCCCACTCCCAGGACCAAGGACACATCCTGCGTATATGCATATTTACTTATGTAAGCAACTGTTGGCAGTTGGCAAGTGTTTTGCGAGAATAGAATTCGGGCGAGGCTCGCCCAGCCTGCGTCCTGCGAGTTACGCTAATCAAGTTGAACGTGCGACCGCAGCCAAGCGGCATATTCAAGGGGCGATGGCGGAGGCTGCGGAGGAAGTGGGTGTGCCGGATGCCTGGCAGACGACACCGGAGTGACTGCCGAAGAAAGGAAATGACAATTCAAATTAAAGACACCAGAGGACCAGGCCGGGGAGCCGGGGGGCCGGGGCCAGGCAGGACCACGCCCATCGCTCGCATTGCCACTTAACATGAAATTAATTATGAAACTTTTGTGCAAAATTTTGTTCAACGAGTTGAGAAGTCTTCAATGCTGCTCGACAGCGGAATGAGTGGAGCAAGTGGAGTGAGTGGAGTGAGTGGAGTGAGGGGACCAACCAAAGGGTTGCCAGCAGGAGGCTGAGGGGAAAGGACAGACCTGCCGGAAGGCAGTAAGTATGTGGCCGGTAAAAAAGTTAACGCGCCCCTGCAATGAGCATGGGAAATTAAGTACACGCCACGTGGGCCACAAGTCTGTCGGGGACAGCCAGCGAGGGGAGAGCGGCGAGAGCGCGGAGAAGGAGCCACTCCTGCGGTTCGCGTTTGTGTCTGAGTGTGAGCCTGGCCACAGAGAATAAGGAGCAGCAGGAGCAGGAGCAGGAGCAAGAGCAGGAGAAGGAACAGCAGGAGCAGGAGAAGGAGCAGCAGGAGGAGCAGGAGCAGGAGCAGGAGCAGGAGCAGCAGCCAGTGCAGCTAAGCGGGCGTCCTCCTGTCGCCCCGGAAATGAGCAAGAAAAATTTAATCAGACACATTGGCACAGTGGTGCGGAACGGAAAGTGTTACAACCGGAAACAGCGAATAAAAACGGGGTTTCTTTTCATATTATGGCCAATAAGGGATTTAGGTAAAAGGTTTAGCATCGAATTCTTTGAATAATAAAAATTAAATAAGGTCTAAATGCAGGTAATCATTTCAAAATTCAGGATTCCTATTTATTTCCTGTGTCCCAAAGGGGCCGAAACCCAGCCGGCTTCGACACTCGTCACCCGGCTCCGTGCCCGTCCGCTCTCCCCGGGAAAGGAGGCTGCAATTAGGCTCCATCGCGGACCTGGACTGCAGGAGGAGGTGCCTGTGCCGCGTCAGCAGCAAGCCGGAAACGAGCCCAAATAAGTATGCAGCGAACTTTTCCTGCGCCCTCGAGAAGCAAACTTTCGCAGGGAGGACGACGGCGACGGCGTCCTCGGCTTCTGCCAGGGAGGCGGCGCCCCCAATTGCTGGCATGTAAGTTGTTTTACTTCAAATTTTAATTATGATTTAATGCTAAAATACGGAAATAATTTGCGGCAACAACTTTCGTCGCCGGAACGCAAACTGCACGGGGCATGGAGCATGGAGCATGGAGCATGGAGCATGGAGCATGGAGTGCGGAGCCAGGAGGATGAAGGTGGAACGTCGCGACGCTCCGCTTGAGTAATTCCATTTCATGGGTCGGCAATTGCGGTCGCTATTCTCTGCTTAGCCGTATCGGGGAAACCATATACGTACGGGCACCCAGTTCCGCTTCCCTCAACCAGTTTATAATCGGACTATTTCCGCCACTGGGCTTGTTCAGTAAGGGTTACTTTCCTGAAGGCATGGTTCTTAAATATGCAATGGCTTTAAAGGCCATTGAGACCGGCAAGTGCTTGCTTAATTAGTCAATATTAATCATAATAGTTTTAGGGCCTTGTTCTTTAGTAGTTTGTGAAACTCCGATTTTATTTGTCAGCCCATCGAAAGCCTTGGCACGTGCTTTTGGCCACATGTAAATGCTTTTGTGTGCACGTTGACACTGCCTCGTAAAAACGTATTTATTTGTTGTTTATTCGCCACATAAACAATATGTGAATGAATTACCCTCTTCTGGGCCTCGCCACACAATGTTATCGCTCAAATATAAATATATATATATGGACTTGCGTGTGTGCTTGGTGTTTATATGTTTATAGTTCGAGGATATCCATTTTTTGTTCGGCTTTTCATCTGTTTGGCAACATTTTAATGCACTTTTATTACATTTGCTCAAACACAAATTTTTACTGCGGGCTGAGGGCGAATCGGGAAACATAAAACTAAGCTGTTGGCAGATTTTATTGAGCAAGAAGCGCAAAGTTTATGGAGGGTGCACAATGTTCCCTTGATATATGCATATGTATGCGATATATATGCACATTATGTCACTGAACGAACATATGTAGCCTTAACTATACAGAATCGATTGCTTGAGGCCTTAACTCTCATAAAACATTAATATTTCAGGCAGTTAAAAACCAATCTAGATTGGTTTAGATTTTGGAAAAGTGTTTAGGTTTGGAAGATTTGGATTTAATATATTATTTTATAAAAACCGCTCAAATCGCAATGCCTAACATCTTCATGAAAGCGATATATATACACATTATGTCTCTGAACGAACATATGTAACCTTGACTATATACAATCGATTATTTGAGGCCTTAACTCTTATTAAACATTAATATTTCAGGCGGCTAAAGACCAATCTATGCCAAGGTTTGGAGAAGAGTTAAGGTTATTATATTATTTCATTAAAACCGAACAAATCGCAGGCTTTAACATCTTCATCGAGGCGATATCTACTGCCCCATAAATTATTTCTCCCCCCAATAAGGTCTACTCACAGTGTTTACTCTTCTCGGCGGCCACCTGGCTCCTGGGTGCCTGGGCGAGGATGGCGAGGAGCATCAGCAGCATTAGCAGCCACCGGGGAATGCTCGACCCTGAACTGGGTGGCCTGGAGGCCAGGATCCCCGACCGGAGCCGGACCGGCTCTCCATCATCTTCTGCTCGGCGGGGGGCATGGCAGTGGGCTGGGGAGGGCAGGGCCGAGGGGCCATGGTCGGGGGGCGGCCCCGGCCCACAGGATGTGGGCATCAGCAGCATCTCCTGCGCTGCGGCGGCTCAATTTTCGCGGCTGAGTTGTGAGCTGCCTAAAAGGATAACTCTGCCTTTGTTCGCTCGCGACGATTCCTTGTGGCGCTTGTCATTCTCCGGCAATTAGAAGCTTTCATTTATGGATTTCCTTCCCGGCGCGCCGAATGTGTCGCCTCATCGGAGTCCAATTGCACTCTGAAAACGAAAAAAAGTGCATTTAGTTAGCAAAAAACTGGTATTTAATGGGTGAAAAAAACTGGCAACAGCTTGCGGCAATCGGGTGACAGATAATGGTCACAGAAATTAATTTTCCGCTGCACTGGAGGTTTTCTCTATTAAACTGTAGCTTGGCTATTTTTGCTCAGTTCTATGATTTGTTATCTCTGGAGAAATATGCCTTAAGTAAGGCCCATTAGGGGACTTTAAGATATTATTTATAATTATATAATTATATATAACGCGCCGTATGGCAAGATATTCCCTAAATCATACTTATTTCAATAAGTAACAGAGTAATTTGTTGAAATATTTCAAAGAGGCTTGAGCTTAGACTTATATATATCTTTGGCAACACAAAGACGTAAGTTCCAGTTCCAAATAGACAGTATTTATATTCCCAAAAAGTAAAATAGGGCTTACTTATTATTATCCCCTATTTCTCTAGACTTCTCCCTTAAAATCAGCACTCTTCAACTCAGAGAATAATAGTCTTTCTCCCTACAAACTTAATCCGTAATAGTTCTGCCCACTGGCTTCAGTAAATATTTGAAATCAAGCAGATATCTCGGATAAATCGGAGCAATCAATGCATAAATTGAACCCCCTCAAAGGCGGATGCAGTTGCCCCTTAAGAGGGCAGGCAAAATGAAATATTACGCATACGCAGCGTGGACGGGTTTATCATCGCAGCGCAGCGCAGCGCAGGCCATGAATACATTGTCGCCCCATGCAGATGCCCCGGGGATGTGGGAGGGCGGGGGTGTTAAAAAGTAATGAGCATCAACTGCACTGCCAGTCGGGGCAATAAGGAGCTGGCTTTGATTTCCAAGAGCACTGGCCATCTGTGCCCCACATTTAGAAGGCCGAGGGGACGAGGGAAAAAATACAGGAACGCCATGGGGCTTCGGCTGCAAGTTTATCACACTTAGAAATCGTGGCCAGCTGCTCCACATAAAGCGAAATAATAATGAGAAATCAGAGGCAGCCTGCAGAAAAAATGCAACATATATCACTCCGGCTCCTTCCATACTATATACCATACTATATACATATATACATATATGTTGTAGGGACTGGAACTAGGACCCGCAGCCGAATCGGAGAGCATGGCCAGTGGCCGTGTCACACACACACTCCCCCGGCCCGGCCCGGCCCGGGCCTGCCAGCCAGGCAACGTTCCAATTTCGTGTTTAATTAAATCTGATTATAGCTTTTCACTTTGTCCTCCTTTGTGAGGCCCTCTTTCTGCTCCTGGCATCTCCCCACGGGGTGGCTTTTGTGCACTCCCAGGACTCCCAGATAAATTTCATTTTTATAAATTCCAATCCCTCAGGACAGCGTAATAACAATAAGCCTTAGCGCATTTGAACTTTTAAAGGCCAGCCCAAGTCACCTCAAAAGGTACCAAGAGCAGGTCCTTATTATCTTTATTATTATGATTATCCTCTGCCCGATGTTGATGCCTTTGGCTTAGATGGCGTTGGAATAAAACAAGGTATTTGGAATGTTATAAACTCATTCTTAAGAACTTCTAGACTAAGCCTGGGAATTAAGACATTTCATTTGGAAAGCTAAGCCAAATATCATCACTTTGATCTCAGGAAATGTTTAAAAAATATACTGAGCGAGTTGAATTTTATTAACCAAAAAAATTATCCTTTTTATGTTAAAAGGTAGGTAATATTAATAATTAATTATATAAAAATATATTTCGACTCAAGCAAAGTGTTCTTTATTAATAAATAATTAAATCAGCCCCTCAAACAATATCTATCTAATACATTTCTTGATTACAAATTTCCCCTAAACTCCACACAATAAAAGACAATCTACACAATATTATGAAAGGATAACTTCAATTAGAAAGGATATATTGAGCCACAGCGATTTGCTATTGAGGAAAGGCAAACAGGAACAGGCCATGCCCACGTCTCTGACCTAATATTCACACTTGAACACAAGTCCGCACATAGATGTAGGTGTGTGAAAAACATGAACATACCATACACACACCATACACACACCATGGTGAGTGTGGCAGTGGCTGGAGGGAGGTGTGTGCCAGGCGGCTGGCATGTTGTGTATTTCCATGGTTGTTATTTTTTTGTTATTGTCCTGGCCGCCATGGCAACCAATTTTCTGGGCAGTTGAGAAAATCGCTTTCGAAAGGACATTAGGGGATACACTCGCCCTGTTAGCCAGGACCAATTCCGTGTGCTTTTCCGCCGAAGAGTGGAAATAAAAGTTTACGATTTGATTGCCCTCTAATTTACAAATTCGGAAAATACAAATCAAAGCGAACAATTTTGACTTGGCTGCCGTTTATTTGTGTTTCTCATTTTTTAGGGGTTTAGATCTGGCAGGAGCACGGGCCGGAAAGTGGGCGGGAAATGCTAGGAACGGGCTGGGAAGCCGCATAAATTACCAGCACTAGCTTTTCAACACAAAGAAGGCTGGCAACGCAACAAAGGCGCATGGAAACATGGCCAACAGTAACGGAGCAGTCACGGGAACAATAACAGTTCCAGCGCCAGAAACAACCACTGAAACTATGCCCAAAATGGCCAACACAACGTGGAAGTGAACAAAAAAATTAGGCGACACACAATTAATGGCCCTGTGGGGTTTCCTCGGCGAATATATATGGCGGCCACTGTTTTTTCTTGCTCTTGTCCCGCTGCATTTTCCTTTATAGCGATCGCTTTGTCTGTCCTAATATCTATCATATTCTATGGAGTCCCACTGATATATATCACTAGTTGGGCATTTACATAAGAATAAAGCAGAAACACCATTAGTTAAATAAAGCAGGGTTCCTTAGATAACAAAAACAGCCATTTATTAGTGATATATTAATTGCTAAAGAATAATTAACCTTCATCAAAATTGAAATGGAATATGACCTTCTCTAAGGTGTTAATAGACAATGTAGGGGCATCTGCGCCATTATAACCAAGTTAAGGGCAGACATAAAGGTACGATCGACAGTTGATGACGGTCAGGATACATTCAGAGACCCTTAAACCTTTGTGACTTCCAGAAAATGATTTCCAGACCTGTGCATTATAAATATTTATATGCATACAGTGTATGACATAAAGTTGAGCCCGCTCCGCACCTGAGAACCATTTTTGGCAGCGCGTTAAAAGCACACAAAAGCGACCACTTTGGCTTTCAGTCAATATGGCAGGCAGAGGGGCAGGAAGAGCACAAAAAACATTGGTAGTAAGGGCAGTAAAAGCGGTGGCAACAATGCCCGAAGGGGGCCGGGGGCAGGGCGGACTCGCTTTGTTGTCCTGCCTGTAATCGTGTGGGGAGCATTCGCCGACACCTCGCACACACAATGCAAATGTATTAACTGCAGGACGTTATAAACAAAAGAAATTACGTTATGGCGGCGGAGTGTTTTATGTTTGCAACACTTTGCCAGCACCCGCCAGCGATTGCGAAAGGATTTCGCATTTTTTGTTACAGAGAGAGAAAGGCAAGGATATTAAATATATTAATTTCTTTCTTCAGATAGAATTTAAGATTTGTCAACGCTTCAAAGATAAAGCTTGTAATATTTCCATATTAAATGGTTTTCTATTATCTATGTCTGGATAGGCTCTAATAATAATAATAATACAACATTGACGAGTTTCTCTCCGTGCACGTATGTTTGCCATCCACTTTGCACCATCCAACCGGCCCAGCCGTCCTTGTCCGCCAGTGTCCGTCCGTCCGGCAGTCCGTGTTCGTGTCCGCCGGTCCCCGTCCATGTCTGACTCACGTCTGCACGGGGCATGTCTATTTGTCTGCTGGAAACGGAACCGCGCTGCCAACAGCCAGTGCACCAGCAGCAACAACAGAAGCCCAAACTGGGGGAGTGCACTCGGGCGCCAGGGCGTATGAGTAATTTCGGCGGCAAGAGTGGGGAGGAGTTGAAATGGCGGCATTGTTTTGGCCACCGCTTCGCTTAGCTCTTTTGTGCGAGAGACATGTTTGCATGTTTGTATTTTGAAGTCATTTTCTGCGGCATTAAGTCCTCTTTGTGGGCTTTCCCCCCAAGGAAGTGTGTGTGCTGATTGGAAGATCATTTTTCAATAGTAGGGAACAATGGAGGGGGAATTATATCCTATTTCTCCTTCAGTTATTATGACCAAAATGTCAACAAAATATTTACAAAAAGCCTCAGCTATAAGCTACTTCATACAGAAACTCTGTCTTTTACTTTGATTTCTTTTAAATATGTAAAATATATATAGAATACTTAATTTTTTCAGCGTTTAACCCAACTCTCCTTCGTTAAACTCCGCAAAAATAACCACCAGAATTCGTGGAGCTTTGGGCCAACCAACCCTTCGCTGGCCCCACTCTAGAAGCCCATTTCCTTAAGCTCCAAAAGTGCCAAATCATGAGATTGCGCTGCCATGGCGATTGCGAGGACAAACCGTGAACACTGGCGGACGGACGGCGGGTGAGTTGGGTGGGACGAGGACGAGGACGAGGACGAGGACATGGCTGAGCGTATGGGTGTTGACAAGAAACCCTAACGAGTGACAGCTGAGACAATCCCAAGACGCAAAAAAGCAGCCACAATGATGACAAGAGCCATCGGAAGCCGGAGTACGGGAAAAAATCAAAGTCCTCGATTTGCCTTTTGGCCAAATCCCACTGACAGATTAATGGCACGGGCCGAGATCCAGGCCCCCGGGCCAAGTCCGAGTGCGAGTCCACGTCCAGACAAGAAACCGCAATCGCAATCAAATTTATTTATTTATTTTTATGTTTAGCCGTTGGCAGTTTTCTCATTTGTGCCCAGCGCAGCACATAAGCTGACAGCCCCATCAAGCTGTTTTTCCCCTCGAGTGGGGCAAGGGGGTTGCCTTCGTTGGGGCTCCAAGGGCGAAGAGCTCTGCCAAGAGCTGGCGGATGGTGCGTCGCACGAAAGGGTCGAGGTCAGGCTAATGATTAATACGCCTGGCTGCCCCTGCCCCTCCGAGGCGAGTCCAACGCAGCAGCACCACTCGAGTTATCGCTAAACCCAAGTGCAGTCCAACGTATTTAACTGGATTTTGGCCAAGACCAATTTTCTTGAAATCTAATAATTATTGAGAGTTTAGTAAGAAAATTGGGGTTTTAAAAGTTATTAATAACGAAAAGAACCTCAGTCATAGGTGTACCTAATTTATAACTATATCTTTTTTAAATAAATGAATAAACAATCGTTACTCTGAAATCCTAGTTGGGAATTTTAAGACGTGTGTAGACGTCTTACTCTGAAATCCTTGTTGGGAATTTTAAGACTTGTGGGGTCAAGCACTCGCTGATATTTGTCATGCAGATTCTAGACACTTCAGAGCCGATTTCTTCATATTAAAACGTTATTTTATTTAATCTGAAATCTGAACAATCTTGAACAAAAAGACTGAGATTTTTGGAGAATTCAGAGCAATTGGAATAAGTCTAGGAATGTAGAGGGAGTTAAAGATATTCATATATTCTGTATATTCTCCTGCCTTAATCCTCCTTTATTCCTATATATAACTTTATTGCTATATATAACTAACTACTCCTGTACAAGCTAGCGAAGTTGGACTGTATTTAAATGGGTCTCTCGTGTGGTGGCAGGGGATTACGCTTTGCAGCGAGAACTACTGGACTTTATGGAGTGCGGACACAAATAAATCACCTGTCCGGGGGCCTCGGCTAAGACCTCGTCGAACAAAAAATATAAATTAGAAAATCCAAAACTGAGCGAGGGATGCGGTGGTGGCGGCGGGGGGAGGGGAAAGCAACAGAATAATCCTCCGTTACCACACTTCCTGACCTGACCCTGGGAGGTGCGTGTGTGTGTGGCACTACTTTCACACATTCGCAGCCTGCCATGGTGTGTACTCCTGTACACACACACGCACGCGAGAAGGACCTTCGGCATCGACCACACCACTCCCCCTTTTGGGAGCGAGCGAGACAACAGCATTAACAGCCAACCGAAATCGAAGAGAGGCAAACTCACAGAGAGATAGAGAGAGAGAGAGCAAAAGAGAGAGCGTACAACTCGCCCGTAGTACTCGCAGGCGTAAAATGTGTAAAACTCAACTTGACGGCTCCGCTGGCGGCTCTCTGATGAATGAGATTAACCGTTAGACACACACACACACACACGCACACACACTGGCTCACTCATATGCCGGCGTGGCCGGACCGAGCGAAAATCCACCCCCTTTTTGGGCCTGCGACAAATGAGTGCAAATGACCTCAACGCACGGGAGCACAGGGAATACGGGAACAGCAACCCCCGATCCACCAACGCACTTGCTCCTGTTCCCGCTACCGCTCCCGTTACCGTTACCGTTCCCGCCCCCGTTCTGTTCCTTTTAAAGCGCTGCCCATCCGCTGCTCCCGTTTCACTCGCTGTTCTTGGAGATTTTTTATGGCACTGTAACTGAATTTATTATGCACTTTGCTCTTGTTGTTTATGGATAATTTCATCAAACTCCCGCCAGCCGCCCTCTCCAGTCATGTTTCGAATAATCACTTCGCCGGGATCGGATGTCCTTTTTTTTGCATAGTACGTACTTGAGTTAGTATATGGCTACTCACACAATCAATCTTGAACACTTAAAAATGCAACTGGCACATGTGCAAAACTGAAGCTAAACTGAAGCTTCGCTTTGTGTACAAACTGTGGTGCATATAGGCCTGTACATTGTACTTATATATTAAATATTATATTCTTCAGAACATTTCACACGGGATGGCACAGCGCGGACGAAAGCTTCCCACTCAACGTTTCAACTGCGACTGCGACGAGTCCGCTTTTAATGGCGATTATTTTGCGGTCTCGCTACTAACATTTACCTCGCAACACTCGCCGCTGGCGTTAGCAGTGGCGAACGAGTGGACAGCACCGCTGTTAAGCTTATCGATTACCAAGCCGTGTGCAAGCGAGACGACACGACAGCTCCACTGAGACTCCAAAGGGGTGGTTCGGCTTTCGGTTTATATTCCAGCGAGCCAAAAAGATATTTCTAATTGCATTTATCACTAACAATGCGAGGTTTGCTCGCTGGTTTCGGTTAACAATTCTATTTGTTTTGACTTGATTCACTCAAAATCACACATTTATTTAAGCTGATTCATGGCGGCTACCGGAACGGAGCGAAGTTGAAGGCGAACTGAAGCCGGCGCCTTTGGTGGTAGAAAAAAAGAAACCTGCCACCTAAAATCAACCACCCCTGCGGCCTTCTCTCTGTCTCTCGCTCAGCATTTTGCGAGAAGCTTCCCAACCCCTCTCTTTCGCTCTTTTTATCTCTTACCCTTGGCTGGATTTTGTAGTCTTAACCGGAGTTCACTGTACTCATTTTTGGCGCCCAAGTAGGGAAGACTTGGGTTCCTTGATGCCTACCAAAAAATACAAAAGAATGGTTAAATACATATGCATTCTTTACAATCCCGATACTATATCAAAGGATTACCTTTAGGATAATAACAATCGTATTGCATTCACTATAGGTATATTCATTTAAAAGAGGTCCTTTTAAATCGCTTAGCGGAAAACAGCTGAAAAACAGGCGAGGGGTGTCGAGAGCTCTTATCAGATGGCAAGTGTAACATGAGACTGGTGCGTCTGCCGTCTGGACTTGCCTTGGAATCAAATCGATTTGGAGCTGGCACCAACCCCAGTCTACTATCGATGAGTTGGCGCGCAAACGGAGCCGTGTCCTGTAATTTGTCGCCGCACGACAGTGACGCAAAGTGCCTGTCAGTCTGCCAATGCCTGCCCACAAGGGCTCCTCCTCCTGATTCTTGGACAATTTAATTATAGCCGGAGACGCCGAGGTAGACGGTAGAGCTGGAGCCGGAGCCGGAGTCGGCTTTAAGGTAACCGGAGCTAGCACGCTCCCTACCAGCCAGAAACATCAGGAACATGCGTTTATCTCGTAATTAAATTTAAATGGGATAACTTTGTGGCTGGCCGTCACTTCCGCGGCACAAAGAAATTAGCGTCTGCCTGGTCTTTGCCACGCGAAAACGCACCAAGATAGCGGGCTTGAATTATAAGGGACAGGCTTGACTTGACTTTTAGCCGCTTAGCTGACTTTTCATGGAATTTTATGGCATTTTCCGGAATCCATTTGTGACAGCTCAAAGGCTTTCACCCATTAAGGAGGGAAACTACGTCCTGGCTCTAATAAGTTACTTATTTTAAGTCTTTAATAAGTATAAACACTCAAGTAGCTAGTCTTGACAACGAGAAGAATAACTACGATAATAAAAATGGCTCAAACTATAGAATTTCTTTATATTTTCCTGTGAGGCTATATTTTCCTAAGCCTGCTATTCCCAAAGTTTATTAAAAGAACATGTACAATTACTTTCCTTTATTCGTTGTATAAGCCATAGCTCATAGCTAGGTCGCTTTATATAAGATAAGATATAAGATAAGTATACAGATATGTTATAAGTCAGTAACCACTAAAAACCATGAATAACAATAACATACTTTACCCATTTACCCATTATCAATACCCTTTCACCATGCTTCTTAAACCTAGATTAAAGATAATAATACTTTATACAGTTTCCCTGGTTAGGTCACCTTAGCCAATCGCTTATCCTTGCATTTCTGACTCTGAAGGTCGAACCACTGTCCTGGACTGCAGTAGTGCAGGACTGGCTTCCCCTTTACGCAGACGTAGTACTTATTATGCTGCTTAGCATCAGCAAGCGAGGTGCCTTCCTTCGACTTTCCACAATCGGGAATACTCTCTCCCAGAAATGACTCGGGTTTATCCACTGGGGTTCCTTCTATGGAGCACTGAACCAGAGCTGGGTAATTGCAGAACTTTGACTTCAAGTCGAAGTATAGACCTCTGGGACAGTGCCTCGCTATGGCGCGACCATTGGCACAGATATAGAACTTACTGCACGACTTCGGGTCCCGGACATAAGCTCCATTTCGATGCGATTTGCAGTCAGGCACAGATCCGTCGCTGAGATCGACGGAGGGCCTTATAGAGATAGCTCCCGGGACTTCAGTGGCTGAGCAATCCACCAAATTGGGGAAATTGCACACCTTTCTCTTGATATCGAAGTTCAGGTTGCGGGGACATTCACCGCGGATGGGCTTTCCGTTCAGACAAATATAAAACTTGTTGCAGGACTTTGGGTCCCTGAGAAAAACGCCATTCGGCAAGTCACTACAAAGTGTAGGATCTTCTTGGCGGCCACTGGAACTATCCTTAGACTTCACTGCTGACTCAACAGAATCCTTCTTGGGTCCATTCAGCTTATCTGTTAGATGTGCCGCCGTGGGCTTCTTAGGACTAGGAATATTCCTCAGAGTCGTACGAGGTTCAAGTGCTGGTTTTTGGGTAGTGGTCCTTGATGGTCCTGAAGTAGATGGATTTTGTGTCGGAGCATTCTCTTTTGGGACATCATTGTCGGTGCAATCCACTAAATTTGCAAAATTGCACAGTTTTCTCCTAATGTCAAAGGAGAAATCGCGTGGACAATGGCCGGGAATGGCCCTACCGTTCAGACACACGTAATATTTGTTGCAGGACTTGGAGTCCCTGAGAAAAACGCCATTCGGCAAGTCACTACAAAGTGTAGGATCTTCTTGGCGGCCACTGGAACTATCCTTAGACTTCACTGCTGACGCAACAGAATCCTTTTTGGGTCCATTCAGCTTATCTGTTAGATGTGCCGCCGTGGGCTTCTTAGGACTAGGAATATTCCTCTGAGTCGTACGAGGCACAGATACTGGTGCTTGGGTAGTGGTTGGAGGTCCTCCTAAGGTCCTTGATGGTCCTGAAGTAGATGGATTTTGTGTCGGAGCATTCTCTTTTGGGACATCATTGTCGGAGCAATCCACTAAATGGGCCAAATTGCAGACTTTTCTCCTAATGTCAAAGGAGAAATCGCGGGGACAATGACCGGGAATGGCCTTACCGTTCAGACACACGTAATATTTGTTACAGGACCTTGAGTCCCTGAGAAAAACGCCGTTCGGCAAGTCACTACAAACTGTAAGATCTTCTTGGCGGCCACTGGAACTATCCTTAGACTTCACAGAATCTTTCTGAAGTCCACTCTTCTTATCTGTTAGATGTGCCGTCGTGGGCTTCTTAGGACTAGGAATATTCCTCAGAGTCGTACGAGGCACAGATGCTGGTGCTTGGGTAGTGGTCGGTGGTCCTTCTGTGGTCCTTGATGGTCCTGAAGTAGATGGATTTTGTATCGGAACATTCTCTTTTGGGACATAATTGTCTGAGCAATCCACTAAATTGGCAAAATTGCACACTTTTCTTTTAATGTCAAAGGAGAAATCGCGGGGACAATGGCGGGGAATGGCCCTACCGTTCAGACACACGTAATATTTGTTGCAGGACTTTGAGTCCCTGAGAAAGGTTCCATTCGGCAAGTCGCTACAAACACTGGAGTTATTTTTTTCCTTCTTGGTCTTGGTCTTAGTCTTCGCTGATGGCCCATCTGACTCCTTCTTGAGTCCAATCTGCTTCTTGAAACTAGGAATACTCCTCATAGTCGTACAAGGCACTGAGACAGATACCCCTCCCTCCGTTGAGCCGCCTGATGCTGGAGCTTCAGTAGTAGATGGTAATCCTTGTGTGGAAGCTGGATTACAACTGGATGGTCCTGACGTTGATGGTTTTTGTGTAGGCACAGTTGTGCATGGAATCGTAGTAGGATATTCAGAGCTAGCTATATTCTCCTCAGTGGATTTTTGTGATGTTGGTTCTGGTGTTGAACTCTCAGTTCCAGGCCCACCGTTTTCAGAGCCAGCATTTCCGGAGCCACCGTCTTTTTCTGTGGTACCTAGTGATGGTTCCGAGGTAGATGGACTTCCGGGAATCTCTGTCGAGTTTTCTGGAGCTGGCACTGTGGTACACGGAATCTCTCCAGGCGCACCAGGCGTATCTCCTTCCGTTGTTCTCTCCCATGTAGGGGTTGAACTCTCAGTTCCAGGCCCACCGTTTTCAGAGCCAGCATTTCCGGAGCCACCGTCTTTTTCTGTGGTACCTAGTGATGGTATCGAGGTAGATGGACTTCCGGGAATCTCAGTCGAGTTCTCTGGAGCTGGCACTGTGGTACATGGAATCTCTCCAGGCGCACCAGGAGTATCCCCTTCCGTTGTTCTCTCCCATGTAGGGGTTGAACTCTCAGTTCCAGGCCCACCGTTTTCAGAGCCACCATTTCCGGAGCCACCATCTTTTTCTGTGGTACCTAGTGATGGCTCTAAAGTACTTCCGGGACTTCCGGGAATCTCAGTCGAGTTTTCTGGAGCTGGCACTGTGGTACACGGAATCTCTCCAGGCGCACCAGGCGTATTCTCTTCCGTTGTTCTCTCCAATGTAGGTTCTGTGGTCAATGGATTCTCCGAGCTAGGTACATTTTTCTCAGTCGAGCTTTCTGGAGGCACCGCCGTTGTGCATGGGGTACTTGTTGATGGGTTAGCGGAACTGGGCACATTCTCATCGCCATCGATTCCGAATCCCCAGCCATTAGTGGTACCTGTGGAAGGTCCGGAACTCTCTGTGCTGGAAATACTCTCCTCTGTTGTGTATTCTGCTGAAGGCTCTGTAGACGATGTGTTCTCCGTACTGACCTCATTATCTTCGGTGAAACTGTCAAGTGGAGTTTCTGTGTACGATGGTGTTGATGAGCTGGAGGGTATGTCTTCCACGGATGTCTCAGTTGTTAACGAATTTATAGTACTTGAGCCACTTTCTTGCGTCGAAGTTTCTGATGCAGGCTCTGTTGAGGATGAATCCTCGGCAGCGCTTGTAGACAGCGGATCTTCAGAGCTTGAGCTGATCTCTTCCAAGGATGTCTCAGTTGTCAAAGGATTTTCCGAACTGGAGCTGATCTCTTCCAAGGACGTCTCAGTCGTCAGAGGATTTTCCGAACTCGAGTTGCTTTCTTGCGTTGAACTTTCTTGTGGAGATTCTGTAGAGGATGAATCTTCAGCAGCGCTGGTAGACAGCGGATCTTCAGAGCTTGAGCTGATCTCTTCCAAGGATGTCTCAGTCGTCAGAGGATTTTCCGAACTCGAGTTGCTTTCTTGCGTTGAACTTTCTTGTGGAGATTCTGTTGAGGATGAATCTTCAGCAGCGCTGGTAGACAGCGGATCTTCAGAGCTTGAGCTGATCTCTTCCAATGATGTCTCAGTCGTCAGGGGATTTTCCGAACTCGAGTTGCTTTCTTGCGTTGAACTTTCTTCTGGAGATTCTGTTGAGGATGAATCTTCAGCAGCGCTTGTAGATAGCGGATCTTCGGAGCTTGAGCTGATCTCTTCCAAGGATGTCTCAGTCGTCAAAGGATTTTCCGAACTGGAGCTGATCTCTTCCAAGGATGTCTCAGTCGTCAGGGGATTTTCCGAACTCGAGTTGCTTTCTTGCGTTGAACTTTCTTCTGGAGATTCGGTTGAGGATGAGTCTTCAGCAGCGCTTGTAGACAGCGGATCTTCGGAGCTTGAGCTGATCTCTTCCAAGGATGTCTCAGTCGTCAGAGGATTTTCCGAACTTGAGCTGATCTCTTCCAAGGATGTCTCAGTTGTCAAAGGATTTTCCGAACTGGAGCTGATCTCTTCCAAGGATGTCTCAGTCGTCAGAGGATTTTCCGAACTCGAGTTGCTTTCTTGCGTTGAACTTTCTTGTGGAGATTCTGTTGAGGATGAATCTTCAGCAGCACTTGTAGACAGCGGATCTTCGGAGCTTGAGCTGATCTCTTCCAAGGATGTCTCAGTCGTCAAAGGATTTTCCGAACTGGAGCTGATCTCTTCCAAGGATGTCTCAGTCGTCAGGGGATTTTCCGAACTCGAGTTGCTTTCTTGCGTTGAACTTTCTTGTGGAGATTCTGTTGAGGATGAAGATTCAGCAGCGCTTGTAGACAGCGGATCTTCAGAGCTTGAGCTGATCTCTTCCAATGATGTCTCAGTCGTCAGAGGATTTTCCGAACTGGAGCTGATCTCTTCCAAGGATGTCTCAGTCGTCAGAGGATTTTCAGAACTCGAGTTGCTTTCTTGCGTTGAACTTTCTTGTGGAGATTCGGTTGAGGATGAATCTTCAGCAATACTTGTTGACAGCGGATCTTCGGAGCTTGAGCTGATCTCTTCCAAGGATGTCTCAGTTGTCAGAGGATTTTCCGAACTGGAGCTGATCTCTTCCAAGGATGTCTCAGTCGTCAGAGGATTTTCAGAACTCGAGTTGCTTTCTTGCGTTGAACTTTCTTGTGGAGATTCTGTTGAGGATGAAGATTCAGCAGCGCTTGTAGACAGCGGATCTTTAGAGCTTGAGCTGATCTCTTCCAAGGATGTCTCTGTCGTCAGAGGATTTTCAGAGGCCGAAGCAGTTGAGGACACCTCCGTTGCTTCTGTTGATATTTCCGAGGGCGACGTAGTCTGCGAACTCGAAGATACACCTTCATCCAGTCCTTCTGTGGTCAGGGAACTTTCAGAATCCTGGCCATTCTCCGTGGTATTACTTTGTGTTGCTGGCTCGGTAGAGAGAGGACTTTCCGAGCTGGAACTAAGTGGAGCTTCAGTTGAAGGACCTTCAGGCTGAACTGTTGACAATGATTCATTAGTTAAGGCAAGAAGCTCCTTATGAAATACACTGGAGATATCTACGGGGCTGGAGAGGTTTTCCTCTGGGGATTTTTCTAGCGAAAGTTTGCTTAAAGTTGGGTTCGGATTTAGGGCTCCTGAAGAAGTCGGTTCTGGGGAATTACCCCATAGACTACCAAAGAAATTCCAGTTTCCAAATATGTTGAATATCACGGGTCTGTCCACATTTACTGTTTGCTTAACATTCACTTCCTTTTTGGTATGATCCTTATGTATCTTATGGTTAGCTTGGACTGCAGCCACGCAGCCCTGAGTCTCGGCGTCGAAATGATATCCGTCGTTGCAAGTGCCCTTAATCTGGCCCAGGAAGCCCAGGCAGAGGACATAAGAGTGGGAATCTTCCGGGTCGACTGCTCTAGATCCGAACGCCTGCCCTGCGCAGGAGTCGAGCGCAAGGGCCTGGGGCGCGATCCAAAGGACAGCCCACAGGACATTCACTGACAAATATTTAAGTGATAAAATATCCTTTTCTTTAATATTTTTATTAATTCACGAACTTACCCACTTGCATTTTAAAACCACATTGGACAGTGTGCAACGCGGCAGGCCAATTCCGCTCTATTTATATTCTACAGTTTCCTAATTAAAATAAACACAACAACCAAGTCTCAAGTGGAAATTGTTAAGAAAATTTTACAGTGCAAATAGCTTAACTAAATTAAAATACTTTGCTATCGATCACTCAAGAAAGCAGAATGGTTTTCTTGTCTTACACATGTACTATGTCTTTTTACCTTACCGGAAATTGTTAGCTGGAATTTGTTCCAAGAAATGGGAGTATTTGAGCCAAAATAAAAACTAAGAATTTCCGAATACTTGAGTATAAAGTATAATAAGGCATTGAAGGTTAATAGTTATAGGTGAAATCAATTAATTACTCGGGTATATATTTTTCTAACCAAGTATATATATTTATATTCAAAAAAATATTGCAAGACAATGATGGTAAATGATAACGAAATATGTAAAATATATGATATGCAAAATATTTTAAAGGGCAATTAAAAATAAAATTATAAACATCACACTTCATATTTAAAAGATTAAGGAAAATAACAAAGTATATATGCAGACATCAACGATTATGATTAAAAATCGTATTGTCTTTTAAGAATAATTCACTTTGAACACTCTTTTCTAGAGCGAGCGTTTATCTCAGATATATTTATATATCTATCTATTTCTATTTCTTATATTACAAACCCACTCTTAAAGTGAAAACAAATACCCCCAAGTCATGCTAAATATTATATTATAGCTGTTCTCGCTTATAAATTAATAAAATGCGGACAAAAATCATAAAAAATATAGCATTTCATTTTAAAAAGATTAGATAAAAATCCCAAAGTATAAATACGTTCTTCAGCGATTGTGATTAGCGATTATATTGTCTCTCGGAGCTCCTCCGCCAGCATTTCTAATCGTTCTAATCTACACCCGTAATGGGGCTGTCAGCAAGTCGGCCAGCCTTTATCTGGGCTCACCTTGCCCTGACACCAACGTCGCCCATGTTGGAGACCTGTGGGCCAGAGTAGCGATAGTGTAACGGCCACCAGCCACTAACCACCCACCAGACACCCCTCGGCGGGGCCAAGTCATCCGATTAGTGGCTCCGATAAGGGGCCGCCTGAGCACTTATCGTGCCCGTATTCTTGCTATGATGATTACTCAAGCCTCGGGGCACTTGCTCCGGGAACGGGTGGTTACTATTTTTAGTATCACCGAGAGCTTTCGGCAGCAAGCTCCGGACTCCACTATATGGCCGGGTTTTGGCCCGCACTCTTATCGTAACTTGTGTGGCTTCGAATGTACCTAGTTGAGGAAAAATTCACTGTTGGATTTTGTTACCTCTGGTATTCGAGCCAATAAGTTCGGCCACGAATTCGCATTTTATCTTTTGCATTTTTTTATTATTTTTGATTTTTGTTTTTCTTGTTTTTTTTTTGTTTTATAATTTTAGAAACTACTTGCAGTACATATTCGGCCAGTGCACGGGGTCACCTGCACCCACTAAAATGTTCGTAATTAGCCGATCGCTGGAACTCATATCAGTGAACTTTGATAGGTCCCCGGGTTAGTTCTTTCCTCCTTTGCCACAATGAAAATCCATATACTTATAATTTGGTTTTAAGTGGCCTTAAGAGGCTTAACTACCCTTAGGCATGGTGTTTAGGGATGATCAACCCCTGCGATATCACTTGATTTTAGCTTCGAAGTTGTATAGTGATTTTTGTGTACCTTTTATGACCATTAATTAGAATGATCTTGCAAATTTAACAGCTAATAAGTGCTCTTTAAGTCTTATCTATATAAACCTAATTTGGCCTTCCAAAAAGGAAACTTAGCTGCCATAAAATCTCAGTTAATCTTCTTTGAAATAGGAATAGAACCCCAGAACCCTAGTTGAGGCAACAAAAACGAACTGAATTTGCATATAGGCCAAGTTAGTGCAATGGATTAGAGTGGTCTCGAAACTACACATTTTTTTGTGCTTGGAAACTGGCCTCTCATTGCAAACTGCATTTGGGCCAGAGAGCCGAGCACTTGTTCATCCGTTAGCTACCAAGACCATTCCAAACACGATAGCGATCAGCAAAAGTGCACATATCAAGCGGACAGCTTATAACTATCTAAGACAACCCAGCCCCAGCCCCAGCCCCAGCCCTTGAGTTGCATTCTATATAATCACCAGAGAGATAAGCAGCCCGGAAGGGTGGCCATTCACCAGATTTACACAGTGCACTTGGTACTGAGTCGAAAACAAAACGAGTTCGGCTTTATTTACGTAACGATAAAGCGATCAGCGATCTGATGAGTCGGCTCCTAGTTGGTCATCTCCATTGTGTCCATCGTCCTGTACTGCTCCCGCTGGAGGCGATTGCCGTAGGTGCGCGACACCAGATTCCAGGCATCCATGAAGCGGTCCATGCACTGCGAGATGCAGCGCTGGTCCGAGTTGTCCAGCGCCTTGCCCGGCTTCTGGATGCACTTCGTGAAGCACTTGTGGGTCATCTTCGCGAGCATCTCCTGGGCATTGGCCAGGGCGATCTGTTGCTTCACCTGGCTCATTAGCTCCCCCTTCTCCATGTTAGCAGCCGCCATCTTTCGTCCTTACTGGATATACAATTTTAATTTATTTGGATTGCTGAAATCTGAATGCTTTGCGAACGAAAGGCCAGTGTCTCAATTTAAATCAACGATTCGAGCGGGAATCTCCCAGCTGACTAAGCAAATCTAGAGATATTGAATTGTAGAAAACCTGAATGGGAGCTTAGTAGCTATTTTAGCTCCCAGAAGTCTTTCGTTTCGAGCTTCGAAAAATCCCACGTGCTCAGAGTTATAAAAACAAAAACAATACATGATCGGGAATCCGTCTGGCTCAAGATTTTGTTGACGAGTTCCGCCGTCAAAATTTGGTGACCGCCCATGGAATACCAGGACAATATACGAAATTTGGAAAATATAAACCCAAAATTATCTGTACAAAATCCAGATTAATGATGATTATGTTCATTTTTTGGCATATCGCATATTTACTCTCATTCTAAGCTAATTCAAAGCCTTCAATTTCCAAATAAACCTAAATATTATCTTATGTTAGCTTATGTTATCCCATTAACTCACATGACCTTACTTTACTTAAATTAAATTAAATTACCAAATATTTTGATCATATTTAATATTAAAGTATTGAAAACTATATGAATTTCAGTTAGTTTATCTATTTGCAATTTTAAAGACCTATTCCTCTATTTTTTAGTTCCCTTAGAAACATTTGTTAATATTTACACTAAGAATACATAGATTGAAATTGGAATTTAAATATAATACGTATAAAAACCACCTTATAAATTAAAATGCTTTAGGGTCATTATTTTGTTATGCTCATTATTTATTTGTGCCAAAAATTATTATTTCAATTTATAAATTGTACAAATAGTTTACAGACAGTTAGAATTTGATTTGCCCTAAATTTCAATTTTATTTTGTTCACACGTACATACATTAAATACTTTACAGATAAAGTTAATAATCAGTATCGAAGATTTCTCATTTAAAATACTCAGGCAGATGTAGCTCTAAAACTTGTTATTTGTTTTTATAAAAATATAATCTGTTGCTCTGCGGTTTTACTCTTATACATATTTTACAATATTTGTTAGAATTGTTAAGACACTTTTAGTACTTTGTTCTCTCTGATAGTTATTAACTATTTCCTTGTAGCCTGTTGCTGTAAATTTGTTGTAAGTATTTTAGAGTTGAGTTAAGACCCAAAAACACACTCATGCAATGGAGGAATCTCGTAGAGATACTGAAGATTTACAGGGTATATTTTTTTGCTTACCCTTAAGAAAGTTTGCATTTTTCTTTTGTGCTTTAAGCTAAATATGTGCCAAAATTGCTAGATTTCTTGTCTACTTTGAACGTTTTCGGCCTTTTTCGCACCTCTGCACTTTAATTTCCATATTTAACCTCATCTACACATCTTAGTAAGCTGAGTTTTAAAAGTATTCAAGTAAAAGCGAGTTTTATAATCTCTAATGAAAGTAGATTCATTGCCATAATACTGACCTTGGTGTACTACTCCCGGAAAATAAGTATAATAATATAATTACAATCAAACCTGCCTGATTCACCAAGTATAATTTCATTTGTGTCTTAGATCTTATCTAATTTCAAATACCAATGAATAAGCCGTGTGCCAAGTTGAACTTCAGAGTTGTATAATTGCATTAAAATGACAAAATAGAATGTTGAATGTGTGTGAGGTGGGTATAAAATATGTACATACATTTGAGGCACAAATTGAAAGAAATAACACTTCTCTACTGTCAGTTAAGTTATTTATAATTATGTGTGTATGGAATGTACAATTACGTCGAGTAAGTAAGTATTATTGCGATCAAGAGAAGAGACAGGCACAAAAATGTATATATTAGTATTGCTTTAATCCTAGGCCTGATTGTCGGTGTGGCAGAGTCTCCTCCTCCCACGGGGCTCTGGGTCAGTGCCTGGGCACTGATCCCAAGCGATGCCAATCGCAGAGCTCCTGCCGCAGATCGTGTTTGGACAGATCCAGCTCAAAGCCTCCCAACAGTTCGTTTTCCTGCAGCGTGTCGTGCGACCAGACGGTAACCTGCAGTCGCCGCTCTTGAATAATATTCAGAGGCATTCGGTACTCCAGCTGAGTAAATATAAGATTATTTTGATGCTTCTACGATATTTAGACAAATACAAACCGTTTCCATGAAACTGGGAACACAGGTCTTGCGCACCACTTTGGTCTTGCGTTTGGTCTCCTTTTTGGGATCCGGTTTTAGGTAGCACTTCACATAAGTGTTGGGCTCCTGACCGCCCTGTAGCATGGGCAGCCCTTTGGCGTGGTGTATCTGCAAGACATAATTGGGTTTTAGCCATTATCTAGCCAGCCTGACTCCATTTACGCACCATCACAGTAAGTACGCCGCGTTGATATTGCAGCGATAGTCGAATTTGTCCAATCTCATTAGGATTATCGCGCGACGGTTGTCGTTTCACCTCTGTAACATTAAATATATATTAATTTCATTCAAGTTCAGCTTCTGATTGGATATGTCTTACCCTTTATCTTGGGCATCCCCAGTTTGGCCTCCTGCTGGTCCCGGAGCAGCGGATGGAAGAAGGTGTACACGAGCTCGGAGTGGGCGATTTCCTCGGAGGCATCGAACAGGGATTTCAGGAACCGCTGTATAAGAGGTAGTCGTTTCTCGGCCACTGACTTGATATTGGACCTGCCCACATGCACGCCAGCCGGAAGACTAAAAAGATATAATTAAAATTAAAATGTAAATGTAATTATGTATATTATATTAGGAAGTTTTCCCTTGACAAGAAACGAAGGAATAATAATACAATTGCAGGATTATATCATTCTAAATATAATATTTCTTTAAAACAGACAACTATTTAATCAAATAAAAGCCCTAATTGGGTGCTTTATTATGTTATCCGCAATTACAAAATTGTTATTATCACCTAAGATAGGGGCTTAGCATCTCCTCTAATCACCAATAATTGGAATCACATTATTTTTCATGGTGCTTCTATGGCCAGCGGTGTGTCAAGGTGCGTTGACGGCAAATCATGGTACACATTTTGCGATTACTTATCAGTGCTGGCCGTAGCGTCTCCCTCGAAAGCCAAGGCTCTGAGGTAACACCGCTAATAGCTGATAATTCGGCCACTGAGGCGGACTGATTTCATCGCAGCTGGAGTGACAAAGAGACGGAGAGGAGACCCCGACCACTGGTGAGTGGGTGAAAGGAGAGCGAGCCGAGCGAGCGAGTGAGCGAGCAAACCGATATCGAAGCCGAATCGCGCCGATAAGCGAGGGCCGTCGCTGCTCCGCAAAAGCGGTAACGCCGACGTCAGCGCTCAATCAGTTACGAGCGAGCTGGAGAGCGGAGCGCTGAAAGCCAAACGCCGACCGCCGACAGCCCCCAGCGGTTCGATTAGCAGCGACGTGGTGAAGTTTCATTATAAGTATTTTTCGGCCAAAACAAAGGGGGAGAGTGCGAAAAACCACAGTATCTTGGCCAGAATGCGAGCCAACTGATTTGCTGGCGAGACAAGACAAGACAAGAAGAAGACATGGGACAGCTACGGAATCCGGGTCAAGGTAGGGGCTGCCCAACCGCCAGTCGAGCTCCTCCATCACTAATGGTTATCCCCCTCAGGTCAGCCGGCGGCTGTCGTCGGCCCAGCGCTTGCCTCGGCCATGCTGCTCATGGGACTCGTCTTCGCCCTGATCGGCATCAAGCTCTTTGGCTTCCGGCGACGGCTGACTTTCGATCGGTCACAGGTGCAGCAGCAGCAGGGCCAGCAGGCCCAGCTCCCGCCGCCACGTTACGCAGCCTTCGAGTCGCAGGTGCGTATGCAAATCAGAAGAACGAAGAACGAACTTAGCAGCCGATGCACGCAGTTAAAAAAAAGGTTAATGTGATACCGATACCTTCGCTGGCGATACACCCACACCAGTATCCATATCACCCACACGAGCTCAGATCCGGCGACGACAAGTGCCTCTGATAAGGCAGGCCAAGCACACAAATGCGCGCCACAAACACGGCCAGGTGTTGTGGGTACAGCGCTTGGGAGAGTGTGCAGAGTGTGTGTGTGCTTTAGAAGCTAGCGATGGGGGCGTGAGGAATGCAAATCGCAAACGAATTCGACTTTCACTAATACCAATCAGTGCTAGAAGCGGCGGTGTCTGCATTTAAATGCTTGGGAGTGCCCAAGAAGTCGTTAGCAACCGAAGAATGTAATTTACAGTAGAGGAAACCAATAGCAGAAATAGTGTCTTGAAGTTATTGCTGAAGTTTCCTAACCTAAGCCACCAATAAGCTTCCTGGAATATTAATAAATCTTCACTTTGAGGCAACAACCTATTAAGAACCAGAAATAAGGTCGAGAAATCATACAGAATTTCACACTCAGCTCAAAACACAGTGTTGAGTCGCACACCTTTATCGCATGAACGTGGTTTTGTATTTGTTTTTGTAGGTTGCGTGTCTGTGGTCATGTGTAGCACCTTCTCCACATGGGCACTAGTGACGCATTCGACCGAGGAGCTACCCCAAACAGCTGTTGCAACACCCCTAACATGCAGTTTCTGTAATTCCCCAGGTTAACGGCACCGATTCCGCTGTCCATGGAGTGTTCCGAAGTCGCAATCTCGAGGAATTCGAAAGCCCATGGCCATCGGCATCAGCACCAGCGACAGCGACAGGTAAGGAAGATAGCAAATCGAAATCATTGAATCGAAACTACAGTCAAAACTTAGCTGGGAAGTACATTTTTTAAAGTATTCTGATGATATCAGTTCTAGCTGGAAGTTAATGACTCAATTTGTGGGATTTATTTCAAAGATGTATATAATATATAGAAAATATTACAGGAAACAACTACATGACTGGAAGTGTTCCGAATCTGCGACTATATGGCGCCAGTCCCAGGGAAACAAGGACCAGAGATGGATCCAAGGTAGCCTATCGAGAAAAGTCACTGGAGCAGAGACGTCGGCGCTTGGAGGTGAACAGTGAGCGCTATGAGTACCCGGCACCACCGACCCGCCAGCCACCATCTCCTCCAAGGCAGCCAGAAAGATTAGACGAGTCCCAGCCTGGAGATTCTCCGGCTGCTTCACTGGAGTCTGCACCATCTGCTACGCTACCTAGAACATATCCCGAAGTTCCCAAATCCCTACCTCTAATTGCTCCCTTAAACCAGTCCTTGCCTGCAGCTAACCGAGACCCACTTTCAGAGCCACCTAGTGAACTGGGCATGCCCAATTTCGATCATTTCGCTGAGAAATATGCGCTAATCAGTGTGAAGCCTTCTGGGGAGGGTACAGGACCCACACAGCTGAGGAACAAGGATAGTGGACGGTATGTGAAGTTCGATCCTGTGGACGATGTGCCGGAGCTGCTCACTCCGGAAGATACTCCACCAGAGCCACTGACCCCCGATGACGGGCTGGAAGGGGCTCTTTCAGTAATAGCCCAGGTACACCGTGGAGCAATACCTAAAGAAGAACCTGAGCCGGAACCCGAGAGAACAATAAATCCCCTGGAGGAACCAGGGATAGCGGACTCCGCTTTCGTTGTTGAAATCATAGCAGGAAGTCCGGAAGCTGAAACCACTCCTAGAATACAGCCCCCCGTTCAAAGTGGTTTATTTGATGACTTGGAGTTACCTCTAGGTAGCCAGGATATGGACTTTCAAAGGATACGCTCCTCATTTGTGATACACGAGGCGGATATCCTGGATGTCGACCAGCTACAGCTTCCTCCGGCTGGTAGTCCGCCAGGATTTGGCAAGAGCATCGATGAGGACTGGGAGAACTTTGCGAATCTGGACGCCGTGGCTGATGTTCCAGAACCAAACTGGGCTCTCCATCCGAATAGCTTGGATGTTGAGACCACGCTGAGCGAGGCCACTCTCACCCTGGATAATGTGGAGCAGGTGGAAGGTCTGTTCCATCAGCTGGAGCTTCTGGAACCTAGAAGTGAGATCTTTGAGCCTGAGCCTGAGCCTGAGCCCCTGCTTCCCTGTGTGGAACCCCCGCCATATGATCCTGGGTTCCCATATTTGCCCGACTACGACTCCCTGATGCAGTTGGAAAGGTCCAGGGGTGGACATAACCTGCCCAACTACACCGAGGTAATGGAGCAAAGATCGAAGAAAGCCAACTATGTAAGTAGGATAGAGGATCTGTACGAGGATCTGGAAGCTAGTGGAGTAGAAGTGGCCAGATCACCAAGTACTGCCCAGAGCAATGGTGTTCACAACTTTGAGGAGTTGTGCGAGGAAATGGCCGTGGTCACGCCATCGCCCCCTCGTCAAGCTCCCCAGCCTGCCCCCAGATCCACAAGACCAGCGGCCACCCTAAATGTACGCGGTGATGCTCCTCCCTTGGCGTGCTATCAACCTGGAGAGCTGCCCAGCTCCAGTTCGAGTGATGCCGATGAAGAGGATGCAGCCCGGTCAGCTCCGCAGCCGGCCAGGCGCGACCCAAAGGCGCTGAAAGTTCGCTTTGATGTGGATAACCTCCAGTACTACCAGTCAGCCGAGGTGGTGACCTCGAGTGGTGGAGAGTCCGACGAGGACGACGACGACCTGCCCCGACCCACACCCATGCAGCGCTCAATAGTTTTTGAACCAACGGATAATGGACTGCCAAGCCTTTTTGGGACTCAGGTCTCTCAAGAAGATAGCGATGACGACGACGACGGCTTCGGACGCGCCATCAGCCAACATCGCTCCATGACAGCGGCTCTGAGGACGCATACTGCGGTTAGAAGTGACACCGAAGCGTAATCCGAGCTTGAATATTGGCCAACTGACGCCCTACTTCCTCGTAACATCCTTAGCAACTACAGTATTTTATATGTTAATAATATTTACCCACTTATGTATGTACATATGTATGTATAATTCGCAGATAAGTTGCCATATCGCTTTGACTATATAATTTATATAGTTAAGTTATGGCAGGAAGGCCATTAAAGATAAAAACAAACTCAAGCTATTGATAGTCTCTAGAAAGTCTGAAATTCTGAAAGCGGAAGTGAATTAACACGAAAGTCCAAAAATTCCAAAGCCATTAGCTTACAATTATTGATCATATGCCAAGTCAGAGTTTTAGTTTTCAATGTTTAGAGATAAGTGACTGATGGATAGTCTGAAAGCTATAAGGGGGTTTGGAGCACCCTGAATACTTGAACCTCTAGAGAATGTTTGATAAATTTAACAATTGGATCAAATACCAACATAGATAAAGAGAAAAACTTGGAATATATACTATGCGGTCATCAGACACTCACCTGTGCAGTTTAACCAGTGGAAAGTGCATGCATAGCTTCTGATGGAACTCGGTGAACTCGCGGTACGATCGAAACAAGTGTGTCGGATCGGGCTGCCCATGGCGCGTCACTTCCAGAATGTACATGTAAAATTTCTCCATGCTGTAGTGCTTCTGGAAACATACCACCTTGACAATCTTCAAGCGGCCATCTTGTTGCATACTAAATAAAGGAAAAAGAAGCATTAAAATATATAAATTCACACTCTGACTTTATAACTGACGTGTATTTCCGTGGCACAAACGACAGCAACTCGCCGGTGCCCTCGTCGGCGGTGAAACGCATCTGGGCCAGATTGTGCAGGAAGAAGTTGAACTGCGTGAACCAACTCTTTAGCGAGGATTGGATCATCTTGGCGAAGGTGGCTGCCGCCTCGGGATTCGATTGTGATGGCAGCAGGGCACGCCGCACATAGGTCACGGCATTGGAATTAACCCCAGGCATGCCAGCGGTGGCCATATGGGCCAATGTGTGCAGCAGCAAGTCCGCATTCTTCCTTACTATGTTAAAAGCCCGGCAGCACAGGTCCACAAAGTAGTGGAAGTCTGTAGAAGGCTTGTCGCCGCCATTTATCACGTACGCCATGTCGGAGGTCAGCACGAAGGGAGTACGATCTCTGAGGAGGGAGTGAAAATTGATAATTAATATATATTTAATAACAGAATCTAGAATGTGTTCCGTTTGCATACCTCTTAAAATTACCAAACATTTGCGCATCGCCCAGGAACTTGCCAAAGTCAATGTGAAACAAATGACCCGATGTCTTCAGCATGATGTTGTCATTATGCCGGTCACAGATGCCCAAGACATAGGTGGCCACGCTATATCCCGCACACGAGAGCGTAAAGTTTCGCACGGCACTTTGATACTCCAACGGACTGGGATTCTGCTTGCCCAACCACTCGGCAATGGGGCGATCCTTGAAGGAGCCTGTTAGACCGCATTCCACTTGGATTTTACGTAAGGTTTCGGCCTCATTAACCAACTCAATCATGCCGCTCTTGTAGCCCGTGGGCACACAGTTAAAGGTGACCATTTTCAGGTCCAATCGCTCGGCCAACCACATTTTGTTCATAATCCTAATCAGCTGTATTGTCAACTGATCCTGCTGCAGGTCATCTCCGCACTGTAAATTATTCATTGTAAGTACTCTGGAAGATTTAATTTGCTGAGAAGATAGTTACCTTAAAGATCGCCGGCAGCGACTCGGCATCAGGTCCCACAAAAGTGATCTTCAGCGGCAACGTGTTGGAGTTAAAGTAGCTGCAATTGCGCACACTCACGCCAGTTACCTCCAGTTCAGGTCCCAGCGGTAGACAGGTGGGCTTCTCCAGGAGGTCCTGGTGAACCTCGTCCATGCCAGCAGCTAAGCTCTTTTGCCGCATCGACTCCTTAGCCTCCTTGACAGATTCTGCTATGGTTGTAAGTTTCTGTAAGGATCAGATTTATTTTCAGTGATTAGAGCCTAGTCGCCTAATAGAAATGCCATCCATTATCCACTTACTTGACACATGCGATGCTGGTACATAAATCGCTGCAACATCTTTTCTCCACAGATGGCCATTAAGGCGCGCAGCATCATCTTGTTCCGGCGGTAATAACGCGCCTGTGTGACCTGCGACTCGTCGTAATCCTGGTCTACCATAGCGGCGCCGATAGAGTTGTGCGGATCGTCCGGCAAGCTGTGTACCAACAGCCAGTACATGTGGTGGGCAAAGCGCGGCGACTCCAGGCACTTTGCCAGCAGGAAACGAGCCATCGCCGAGCCCTCATAGGTGTCATGTTTGAGACTCTGCACCAGTTGGGGCAAAAAATCCACCAACTGATCGTTGGGCATCTTGGAGATCCACTCGACGGCCTTTTCGCGCACCTTGGCATCCGGATAACGTGGCAGCAAAAGCTCCAGTGCCTGTAGCGGTGAGAGCGGTGCCCACGAGTGCAGCAAAGCATGCAGATCAATCAGATTCGCATAATCCCAGCTATGTGCAGCATGCAGGACCTTGGGCAGGGCGTTGGGGTAGTTCTGCAGGTACAGGCGTTTCTCCCAGAATACCTCGCGTCGTTCTGTGGCTCCAGAGTAGCCCAACTCGGCGGTGTCCAGCAGCTCCTCTTGCAGATTTGCATCAAGCGAAGCAAAGTCATAGCTGGGAATGAAAAAGGTGATTTTACTGTTGATATTCCATTGAAGGGAAGAGTCTACTCACTGTGGTGCAGGCTTGGGCACTTCCTGATGCTCGGGAAACTCAATGCGGCCGCCATATGGGGGCACCTCGATACTTAAAACAGGGCAGAAGTCGGGATGCGGATGACAGCCGCGCGCTGGTGCCGGTCCCAACATCTTATCCGTAGTTGGAGGCCACAAGGAGAGCAGATAAGGACCACAGATCATCACGCGCTTAAAGTCAAACAGCTGGATGGAGCACCAGCCCAGCTCCGTGGTCACTTGCCGCCTCTCCCCATTCTGTTCCGAGTTGGGGTCGCCCTCGCTGGCTGCCTGTTTGCCATACAAGACGAACGTCAGCCGAGCCTCCCTTGGCAGAGTGCAGATGGGATGCTGGTCAAAGGTCAGCCAGGCACTGAAGTTAAGGCGTGGAAACAGACCTCCGCTCGTGTCATTCGAACAGGTCAGCACATTTGGCTTGGACAGCAGCCGCGTTCCATAAACGATTTGAACACACAAAGAGTAATCCTCGAACTTCCAGTTAGGCGGCGGCCGATGCAGGCAGCTGATGCAGACCACGATTGGCTTGGACACGCAAGAGATGGGAATTGGAGCTGCAAAAGGTGGCTTTTAAGATGCTTAAGCTTTAAGATATCGCACGCTCTCACTTGTTGAGTAATCCGGCGTCTTGACGGAGAACGCCACTCGGAATACATTCGCATACAGCTCGACAAGCTCCTGCACCGCGTCCCGCAGTTCATTGCACTTCATCTTGATCTGCTCGAGGAGGGAGCGAGGACGAAGGACAACATGCGCGTAGTCACCATAGTCACTGACAATCTCCGGATTGCTGGCCCCTGCCGCATATTTTGTTTGCTCCACCTCACAGATGCGCTTCAGATCGGCGACACATCGCGCAATTTCCATGGTGTCGATGCTACCGAGAAGGGCACAGATGGCCTTCACCGCCTGCACCACACCGGAGCAGCTAACCACACTCCGACCGGGCACTCCATCCGCCGCCGACTCCAGCTTATCGATCTCCATTTCGAGCGTCTCGATGAGTATCATCATGTTGTCGTAGGTAACAATGGGCACCACCTCGTTGGGCAGTAGCTGCTCAGGTAGCAGATCCGCATCGTGCTCGTCATCCTTTTCTGTTCGAGCGATGGCCTGCATGTTACCCGTTGTGCTCAGGCACAGACCCAGGTGGACATCCTTCTCTAACTGGAAGCTGTTGTGTACGCATTCCAGTTGGCTCAGCTTCGAGGTAGGCGCCAGCCACTCTAAGAGTCCGATCGGCTGTGGAAATGGGCATATTAGTATATGGAGAGTCAGCTTATATTGATGTTTCCCACCTTGACAACATAATCAGCGACTGTGTCTTTGACCTGACCCTCTAAGGAGGCCAGTGCCTGGGCCACCACCTGCGCCACCACTGAGTCAACTGTGGGAAGGAAGATGTATTAAATTAAGTAAAAAGGCTTTCTTCTACCGTTGATAAGTCATACTTACTATCACATGTGAACGTGACCGGCGTTCCGTACCCCTTCACTTGTTCCTTGGCCATCGAAGCGGCCAGAACATGCGATTGAAGCGTGTTCAAAGCCGGATGCACAATCACCTTAATGCTGGTATCCATCATGTAGTGATAGTTGAACTCGGCGGCCACAACATGGCCCACATTAGTGGGCGCATCGTCGTGCGGATAGAGTGCTCTTAGCTCTTTTACCATGTGGTAGAACTCCAGCAATTCAGAGTCATCTGTTCGCTGCTCGCTGATTAGCTCGTAGAGACGAGTGCAGGTTTTTCGGCGATCCAGCACCACATTCGCGGGAATGCTGGAGGTGTAACTGTCCGTGAACTTAGACGATTGATGATCAGGCCTCGAGGCAGCCACCGGTGCTTGGTTTAGCTCGTACAGATGCTGGTTCCTTGGCGGCAGCGGTGGCGGCGGGGAGACACTGCCTGATTCTCCGTTCTCCGACAGACGTACCTTCACCTCCTCTAGGGTCGTTGCCGCGTGGTACGATGCAGACGGTGATGGTTGAGTGAGATAATCTTGTCGCCAACCAATAAGGCTCACATTCGGACTCACGGTGGCCGCACTCTTGTCCCAACGGTTGACCGCCTCGTACATGGGATCCGAATACTGGGTGCCACCATCGCCGCTGTACAGGAAGTCGAAGGGATCGTATTCCGCGTAGTAGGAGGTGCTGTCGGAGGCGCTGTCATTTCCTGCAAGTAGCGAGTGCATGATCAGTTCCGGCTCAAATTCAGTTTCGCAGATCCAAGACCGATAATCGCCGCCAGCGTAGTAGTTATGCAAATGTGTGTCCGACAACCGAGGCCTACTACAGACAGCCAGCCCCACACATCACATCGTGTGGCCAAAAATAAATGAGACACGGCCCCAAAATAAAAGTCGAGCAGGACGGACTAGTGGCGATGCGAGAATGCTTCGCAAATCTACGCTAACAAATCCGCCGGTCATCGCGCTGCGGCGGCGGCTGGGTCGGCAGCCGTCCCTAATAGCTAATTGTGATTGCTGTCATACATCGCCCACTCTCAACCGGGTACAGTAAAATATCAACTGCATAATACTCTTTTGAAGATAAATTCACATTAGTTTAGGTATAAAAATCAACTCAAAAGGCATTGCTACATATTCTAACCAACTAACCAGGTTTATATTGGTAATTGATTGAATTGATCAACAAAATAACTCTTTAAATAGGCTAGTAAAGCTCTGTTGAGTAGCAAATAAATTTGTTGTATATTGATGATCGTTTGACTCCACTGTAGCTGTGTTTTATATTTATAAAGCGATCTGTTTGCTATTTATAAAGTGCCTTATTTTGAGTTGTTCACGTTTGCCCTTACATCTGTTTTATTTAACCCAAAAGGGCACGCCACATATTAATGGAACTCCGTATCTATTTGGTATAAAACATTTTGCGTGGCCTCAGCACATAAAGCAAAAAAAAACTATTCTAGAGTCCAAGAGCTTAATAATAAAAGACTCTCCCGAACTGCCCTCCCAATGTAATATATAAATAAATACATACATATGCTCTCAACAAAATCTACAAATGCAATGAGGCATCAAGCCGGAATTAAAAACAATCGGATAAACGATTAATAAAACAACAACAGACAGGAATTTGTTTAATAAGAAGTTATTTATTTGTTCTCTCACAATGATATGGAATTAAACATATGTATGCATTCATTTATTTTTGTAGATATATGTGTGAACATAAATGGATATATATGTTATATGTACATATATATGTAGCAGCAAATCACAATGTGTTCATTTCGTAATACAGGGTAATACCAAAAAAGAAGAGACTAAGTCTACTCGTTTAAATACTTATTCAGCCAAATAATAGTGTGGTTAAATTCTTAAAATCTTGTAATAGATCAGAACCGTAGTTCGCGATCGATTTCGTCAGCTTTATCTTCAAAAATATTTACGGTGATGGCAGAAGGCACAAATTTCGACTTGGGGACATTTATGTATATATTTTACATTAGTGTTTTTAGTAGTAAGTAGGTGGGTCTAGGTATGTGCTGCTATATAGACTCAAATATTGTTGTCGTGTCTATGTTTTGCCTCCAAAACCGAACGAACCCGAAACCTTTTAGATGGTGTTGTTGTTGTTGTGGGTGTAAAGTAGTAGTTGCTTTTTGCAGTTTTTTGTTTTGGTAGTAGTAGTACTGATAGTAGTAGTAGAGGACTTGCAATTAAAATGGTTTACTTTTGCGACACTGCTGCAATATAGAGAAACAAAAACATTCAGTTTAATTCTTAACTAGAGGCCAGGCAGCGCTACTAATCGATCTTGGACTAAGTTACATTTTGATTGGCTTAATTTACATCTAACGAGGTCAAATATTACTTGGTCAATAAGCCACTAATACCTCAAAATATAATGTTAGTAATAAGTCATCACACGGGTAGGGTTCTTATTCTTTGCGATGAACCTAATTTATAGTAAGCATTTACTGTGGGCTTTAAATAAAATAAGACGATTTGAGAAAACGTATATATTGAGAATGTCTTTGAACTCCTTGAATACCTCTTCGAATATTAGATAATCTTATCACAAATTCTAGTAATATAAAAGACCCAATTAATAAATGTCAAACAAAAACTTTTTCAAAAACTGATATAAATTGTATCTTTTCTGTGACATTCTTAGATATAAAGTAAAAGCTAATTGATATCTTGCGTTGCTGGAATAAACTTATAAGAGGAATTTATTTTTCTTCCCTACAATCGCCACATTAAAGTTTTCACACAATATATTTCAAATTTCGAATACGCTGCGAGGAATCTACGAGGATCTTCAAGTGGGTGAGCCCGGTAGGTGTGTATATACATTCTAGTTACAACATTGTGGCTGCTTACCAGTATTGTCGTTCAGCAAGGGATCGAATGCCTCCAGCACACTCACCCGGGAGCTGAAAAACAAAGGAAATGTATTTTTAAAATCTGAACTAATAACTCTAGTAGCTGTGATACATACTAGTCCTCCTGGTTGAGATCGATCAAATCATTGCCCCTGCGCTGGCCAGAATGGCCAGGGTGTCCATTATTCCCGCTACGGGAAGTCGAGCTAACACTGGCAGTCGAGGGCACTGGTCGTCGTGCCGGGAAGACTACTCCGTTTGCCTCAACTGAAGAGGGAACTGGAGCATTGTTGGACGGTTGGCTGTGATGACTCGTTGGCGGAACTGGGGCCGCAGGCGACGATTGCGGTCGCCTCAAGTCCATATGGGTGTATGCGCTACCGAAACCGTAACCTTGCGAGGGATACTGCGGTGGCATATAGGCAGCCGATCCAGGCACTATGGGTGCAGTGTAGGGGGTGACTACAGCTCCCGGATAATACAAATATGCGTTGGGCGGCGCCACCGGTTGCACCGCCATCTGGGCGGGCATGCTGTACAGGCGTTGGAGCTCCTCGTTGCTCAGAGGCCGCTGTTGTTGTTGAGCAGCGGGTTGGTAGGGCACCAGCTGCATGCTGCCGGGTGCACCTGCTACCATGCCATATGGCGGCGGCTGGACCTGACCAGCCGGATGCTGATGATGCGGATGATAACCGTAATGGGCATTTGCCGGAACCGGAACAGCTGCCGCTGCCACTGGTCCCACGGGCACTAGTGCCGATTGTGGATTGCTCGGCACCTGCATTCGCTGCAGATCTTCGATGAGCCGTCCTAGGGGAGTTGCACTCTCTGGCTGCTTGCTTGTGGGACTGGCGAAGCAGATTAAGTCGTTATCCGGAACCTGCGCCGGCGGTGTGCGCGAGCGTTCCGCATTTCCCGCTGATGAGCTGATAGCCTGGTGATGCTCCGAGTGCCTACGCGCCTGATGTAGGCTTTGGCTACGTTGTGCAGCATTGTAGTCTCGTCCGACACCACCGGAACTGCTTTGATGGAAGCTCGAGCCGTACTTCTTGTTCCGCCGGTAGTCGTCGAGGGCCTGTTGCTCGAGACTAAGCGCCGTCGCCTTGGCCAAGTCATCCTGGAACTGCTTGTCGTAGTCGATCTGGGCCTGGTTTGACATTCTACAACAGGAGCGTCCTACGATCCGTTGAGCTGCGATTGGGGATGAGAACAGAACAGAGAATGAGCTATTTTCGAATTTTTGTTAATTTTTTTTCTGGTTTTTTGTCAGTCAAAATGTATTTGTTATTCTCTGCGCGAACAAAGGCAACTGCTGGTGGCTTTTTCGACTCGCTTATCTGTGCGATAACAAACAGGCAACGATAAAAGCGATTAGGTGTGTAAAGTGAGGCGGTGTGAGTTCGTTTTGGGCACAGGTCTGTGGATGGGTCGCTTCTAAGGAGTTCCATAAGGGGGCAGGCACTCGGCAATGGGTAATCACCGTCGGCACCATTAGGGTGACTCACAAGCCTGGCCAAAACAGATTGAACGTTAAAATAGTTGAACAATTTAAGCGTCATCATTAGTATCTCTAAATGGCACACAGATAGGAAGTTTAAGCCATTATTTTTTTGAGATCTCAATCTAATAATAACAGAGAACGGTAACTAATATTTGGACAATTAAAATTAAATTACAAAATTAACAATTAAAATTTATAATTATTGATATATGTATACAAATTAATTGTATTTGGATGATCTATTGTATATTCATCTGTATTGAATATTCAGAGGTCAGGAAAGAGTGAGAACTTTAAATCAATTGAAAGGGTACTTAAAAGTTTGCTACAAATTGTTCAACCTTAAAAAAGTTTGCTTGGAAATTTTAGCGGCAAGTACGCCGATGCTGCAGAGGCTCCTTGTGTACCTTGGACTTTGGTCAGTTATAAAGCTCTGGTTTTTCTTTTTCCGTTGTAATTTTAAATAAATAAACAAGAGCGGAAAAACAAAAGACGGGAAGGAACGAACCAGACAATTTGGCCGGATGCTCTAAAATGCTTAAAACTACAACAAAAGTAAACCAAAATTCCAATTCCGTGCTGATACGGGGAATCGACCATATAGTACAAGCATTCGCACATACATACACCATATAAGCCAAATACAAGCTCTCCCAATTTCTGATTGCGATTCATCGGAGTGGCGCAAAAAGGCGCAATTCTGCACGCAATTGTAAATAAATAAATACAATCAGTACCATTGGCATCAATTTGCGTGAAAAAACTAATGAGTGTACAAATACCCAAGCGATTACTTATTCACATTCAAACAATGTACATTATATAGTTCATACATATGTAATGAATGTTTTATTATAAAATATGAGCAAGGGAAGCGGCCGCACGATATTTTCACATTCAAGCTCTTCTCGTTTTCCGATAGGAAACAGCTGTTCGGGCATATGCACAGCGACAAACAAGTATGTATGCATATCCGTGCGTGTGTTTTTGTGACTGCGAATAGGAGAAGATGGAATGGAAGATAAGAAAACATAGACCGGCGAGAGAGATAGAGAGAGAGAGAAAGAGAGCTGACTTCTGCCGCAAAAGGTTAAGGTAAATCAATACATTGCAACAAAACGGTTCATATGGGCCTAACTTAACTATTCATAAACATCAATAAACGAAATTGGTTGCCAATTTATTCCACAGCGAACGAGAGGCAATGGGAAATCAAAAACGAAGCGAAGACGAAATTACAATGCGATGAAAACCGGTGTGCGGGCGGTGATAATGGTGATTGGCATTAACATACATTCGTAAATATGATTGTAGTCAGTCATTTGTATGGCTCCTCTTCTTCTTTGAGCTTCGCATTCGCTTACTGCCAACTTACTCTCTTTTTTAGGTGTCACCTCCGCTGGTTTTCGGTTCCGTTATTCACTTGCCCAATAAGCTGCCGCTTTGAGTTTCATCCACCGGGGTAAGTCGAGTCTTTCCCACCGCTCGCTATTCGCCTTCTTTCCTAAGCTTGCAAGTTATAACTACCGAAAAGAGGTTTCGTTTGAACTTTTTTGGAAGGGGAGGTGCTCTCCTCCTACACACCTACACCACGCACACACACATGCGAGACTAAACTAACACATAAACACAGACAGAAAACAGTCACAAAAACGGAATATACGAAACATAAGCGAGAGACGCCAAAATACTGATTAACTTGATTTTCCTTAAGCATATGTTCTTGCACTATCGCGTACTATTTACATATTGTTTAAACTATATTAAAATGCTCGTTTTTGTGTGTGCAATAACGTCACACACGAATAACACGAAAAAGCGGAATGCAACAAGCAGCAATAGAGGTGGCAATACGGCGATATAAACATCGACCAATATTATCGATACCATCAATATCCGCTAACAACCTGTTGCGCGATTGAAGTCTACGATAAACGGAAGTTTATTTTAAAATATGTTCTCTCATCGTTTTTACTTTCCTTCTAGGTTTTTAGACTTCATAAAAAAAAGTAAATTAAATAAATTGAATATAAAAATGCATCGTCAATTGACCCAAACTAGCAAAAAATCCCGTGGTTTTCATTTAAAGTTAGCCAAAAAATCTATATCCACATCCAGGTTTCTTCCATGGTCCATGGCCACTTTGGAGTCATCGTCAAGTCCACCAGCCAGTCCGAAGTCTGGATCATCCAGGGAACTACTGGGAGGCGCATTGTACATTCTTCGGTAGGAGGCTTCAATGTTCTCGTCCAGCATTCGCTCTACAATATCGCTCTGAACTTGTCCCGGCTCATTGGCGGCCATTTTGAGGAGGAGGTCTGCGTTGCTGGGCTGCATCTGGAGAAGTTGAGGATCCGTGGTGGCCAGGGGATTGCTCCTTCGATCAGTGCGCAGTGCTAGCTCAGCACTTTCCGCTCCCATTTTGCAGAGAGCGCACCTGCTGCGTATTATCTGCTTCTTCAGATTGTGCAGGGTTATGCGATCCTGAGCCAAGAGCATCCGTTCCTGTGCAAGCTGGGCCTCCTTTTCGCCTAGTTCATTGGCACGTTTCCCCATTAGCTGCAGCTTCGCCTGGAGTAGCTGGTCCGCCTCGCGGGCCTTGTGCTCCGCCATGTGGGTGCGACTAGTGGCGATGCGATAGGCCCCGGTGGCCTGACCAAGCTCGTCTTCCTTGAGATTCAGAGCGTTCTCCCTGTCCAGCAGGATACGCTTGCGCTGCTCCACCTCGCGCTGCAGCTTGTGACAGCGATCCCGCTCCTCGTCCGCCCGCCGAATGGCATCGCGGGCCACCTTTAGTTGGGCCTCCAGCTCCAGGCGATCCTTGTCCAGGTCGCCGTGCTCGTGAAGCTTGAGCTTCAGTTCCAGCTGCTGCCGATCCACAGCCAGTTGGGTGCGCTCCTGCTGGAGGTCGTGGTGCAGTCGCTCCGTCTGCTCCAGCTGAATGGACTTTAGCTCCTCGATCCGCTTCTCATCCCGCTTCATCTGCTCGCGGTGGAACTCCTTCTCGCGCTCGAATGCCTTGCGCTCCGCCTCCAAGCTGGCCATGCGCTGGCGCAGCTGCCAGTTCTCCTCGGCAGAGTCCTTGGAAAGGCGACCCAGTTGCAGCTCCAAAGTGCTCACCAGCTCCATGAGACGCCGCTTCTCCTCGTCGGCAGTCTCCTCGTCGAGCTTCAGGCGCCGTTCCTGGTCGGCCAGGCGACGCTCGCGAGCCTCCAGCTGGCGCTCCCTCTCCTGAGTGCCGGTCATTCCGTCCCTCAGCTCTTGGAGATTGCTAGAGGCCAGTCGAAGGGTCTCTAGATAGTTGCCATGATCCTGAACAGCTGCAAGCTCCAGCATTTTGGCCTGACGAATCCCTTCGAGGTCCAGCTCGTGGGATTGACGCAGCTTGCGCACCTCATCCTCATGATCTTGCTTCAGATTGGAGATCTGCTCCACGTAGTCCTCTCTCTGCTTCTCCAGTTTGCCGATGTAATACTGTTGCAGTTCGGTGTTATCCGTTTTAAGTCGTTCCTCCACGGCGGCCAAGTGATCCTCCAGGACCTTTATTTGTTTTCTGGAAAAGAAAATGGATTTAATTCTGTTGGAATGGCACCATTCTCTGCATATTTTTATAAACTTACTTGTAAGAGGCATCAATCATTTCGATCTCCTGCTCGTAGTTAACCTTCATGTTGGCCACCAGCTCCTCCAAGCGCTGCTTCTCCAGCTGGTTGCGCTTGACATCTGTTTCCAGTTGGAGCCAATGTTCCTGCTCTTTGCTGGCCTCCTTGGGGACAACCTTTCCCTCTGGCTGCTCTCGTTTCTCTGGGGGATCAGCGGCCACCTCCTGGACGTGGACGGGCTGCGACATCATCAGCTGAATGTGCATGTTGATACGCTCCTGCTGGCCCTTTATATGCTCCTCCATTTGCTGTTGACGCTGCAGTTGCTGTTGGATTAGGGCTTGGAACCTTCGATCCTGCTTCTCCTGGCGTCGCTGCATCTCCAGCAGGGTGCGCTCCTGGTTCTTCATCTGCGCTGCAATCACAAGCTGTGCCTCCTGTTGCTGCAGGGCATTGAACTTGTGATTGCTTTCCAGACTAAGATTGCTGAGCATTAGTATGTTCTGGGTGGCTGCGGTCACCGCGGACGATCCTGGAGGAGCTGGCAACTCCAGTTCGATTTCCTCGGCGTCGGGCAGTCGTAGGATGTCAGCGGTGTTCTTGGAAGGGACTTCAGCGGAGGGCTTTCTCGTGGGGGTTTGGATTTTGGGAGCGATCGGAACTTGTTCCAATTGCTCTACCGCTTCCACGGCGGAGGCGGCAGCCGCCTCCAGACCTAGCCAGTCCGCAGTGGATCCGCGCTTCCTGGATACCGGCGTGGACATCCCCGAAACCGTGGCGTTCGTGTCCCTGCCAAACAGTCCAAGGGGGTCTGCATTAATAGTGGCGGATTGGGCGGAGCTCCTTCGTCCCGTGGAGGTTTTGGGTCTCGCCTGCGAGTTCTCCGTGGTGGTGTCAGTCGACTGACGCGACATCGAGGGCTTAGCGGTTGCAGGACGCTTGCTGGGATCGCCGGAACCCGTCAGGATCTCGTCAAAGATGTTCTTCTTGGGCTCCACGCTGCTGGAAAGCAGGTCATCGAAAAGGCTCTTCTTGGCGCCACCACTCTTCGGCCGCTTGGGATCAAAACCCAAGTCATCATCGTCCGCTGGGTCGTCGTCCAATGAAATGGAAGGCTTCTGTTTAACAATCCTTGGCGTGCTGGTGGCCATGGGCTTGCTCCGGGTCCCCTGCCCTTGCACATCCGCCTCCGTCTCCTCCTGAATGCCAAACAAGTCCTCGAGCTTTCCTTTGGGCTTTGTTGTCTTTGGCGGCTTCTTGTGGCCTCCACCCGCGGGAGTCTCAAAAAAGTTGTCATTGTCCAGGCTGTTGTCGCTCAGGAGCTCCGCAAGGGGATCGTCGTTGAAGTTCATGCTGAATCGAGTGAAAATTCGTACTCAAAAGCGTAAGAACTGTAAACCTGAAAACCAAATGGTTGCCTAGTTACAAATTTGAATGTCAACCGTAGTCACGGTTACCGATTGTGACTATAAATCAATTGTGGATATCGATATCGAAATTTAAAGTATCGCTGAATGCTTCCTTGGTGGTTGGAATTTGTATTTAAGCCGCTATTAACGAATATGAACAAATATATAAACGTTTGTTTTCTTGAGAGTCTCTTGTTCGATAGTGCTTTTAGTATTTATTGTAAATTAGTCTAGTCCGCTTTCTCCAGATCCCCCATCACGTCGGAAATATTTAAATTGTCCTCGCCACATGATTTTTCATACAACTTAATGTACAGATCTCGCCATTTAAGGATCACTGAATTTCTGCGTACTTCGTCCTCGAGGTTCTTTTTTTCCAGCTTACGCTCCTTGACTTCTTTCTCCAGCTGCAGAATCCGATCATGGTCCGTGATATTTTCTTTAGCTTGAGACACATTTGCTGTCCCATCGTCCTTTGGTGAGTCGTCCTTTATAGAAGGAATGATCTTAAATTGATTCTCCACCTTTTTGAATAGATCAGTCAACTGGCGTTGATTCTCCCGATGACGGATCTCCAATTGATTAATCATTTCATCCGTAATGCGCTCATTTCCTACAAAATTGAGGGTTAAAAGCTTTAGGATATAGTCGAAGGTATCCTTTAACTTACTTTCAGCAATCTCTTTAGCCCTGGTGAGGGGATCCAAACTTGTGTAATTGTCAGCCATGTTCCATTAAAATATACCGAGCATATGAACTTATGTCAGTGTGAAGAGCCGATTTAAACAGCTTGCTTAGGCCAACTTAGGTCATAATATGCTCCAAAATATGACATCATAAGGACAAGTCAAGACTCAAATATAAAATATGCATAACTAAGCTAAAACAGCATTAAATTCAATTCGGAGAGCAGTTCTGTGTTAGTTTTTAATTGGTTAATTAATCTGCATATTCAGTTTAGAGATCAGAAACAATAAATTTTTTGCCAATTTTTGACAATTTTAATGATGTAACCCCTTATCATTTTTTCAAAAATTGGCCACATTTTTTTTTCTAATTTTTTAAAGTATTTTATTGTTAAATAATTAAGCTTTTAACGGTGAATCGAACCATATACGGCATTTTTCTTAAATTCCATTTTTGGCCAAAATATGCTGCTAAGAAGACATCAAGTTTACGCATTTTTAGGTCTTTAAATGGGGTTTTTTATGTCCTAAACTAAGCCAAAACAGCGTTAAATTTAATTCTGAGGGCAGTTCTGTGTTAGTCTTTAGGTAATTAATAAGCAATCAATTATTCAATATCTGACTTTCACTATAATATGAATATTATCAGCAGCATTTAAAAATGTTTTTTCAATAGCGATAGTCCAGAAACAATCGATGGTACCGGCATGAGACAAATTTCGATGTTATCGATACCGGGAATCAATGTTTAGACATCTCTGGTAAATAGATTTGTTTGTGTCGGGAGAAATGAGCAATATTTACATCCAAGAGCCGCCCACGTCGGGCAAGGTGCTTCTGAAGACCACCGTAGGCGACATAGACATCGAACTGTGGGCACGAGAGTGTCCGAAGGCGTGCCGCAACTTCGTCCAACTGTGCCTGGAGGGATACTACAAGAACACAGAGTTCCACCGGCTGGTCAAGGGATTCATAGTCCAAGGAGGCGATCCTAATGGCGATGGCACCGGCGGAGAGTCCATCTATGGACAGCCGTTTAAGGACGAGTTCCACTCGCGTCTGCGGTACACACGTCGAGGTTTGGTGGGAATGGCAAACTCCGGCAAGGATGACAACGCCTCGCAGTTCTTCTTCACGTTCGCACCCACGCCAGAGCTGCAGAATAAGAACACACTGTTTGGCAAGGTTACGGGTGACACCATCTACAACATGCTCAAGCTGGAAGAAGGCATCGTGGACCACCAGGAGCGGCCCATGCATGCCCATCGCATTGTCTCCACAGAGGTGTTGAGCAATCCCTTCGATGACATCGTTCCTCGAGTGCTGGCTAAGCCGCAAAAGATCAAGAAAAGCAAGAAGGAGCGGCAAGGAGTCAAGTAAGGGGTTTCTATTAATTTAAATGCCATTCACTGTAACTAAAAGAGTTAAAAACAATTACCTGTCTGTGATATTTGAATGTCAACTTATTAACCGAAACTGTAACCAATATATTTACATACCTTTTCTTCTTAAAATCAAAACATGGATTCGGGTATTATAGCTAGCCTCTCTCAATATTTTTCCAGAAACTTTGGCCTGCTTTCCTTTGGCGAGGAAGCCGAGGATGACGAAGAGGAGACCAACGTTTACGTTAAGCAGAACGCGGGCAAAGCTAAATCCCTGCACGACGTGACGGATGATCCCAAACTGAGCAAGGAACCCATTCGAGTGCCCAAAGTCGAACGGGCCGAAAGCGAGGAGCGCTTGTCCGACGATTGCATTGAGGATAATGTCAAGGCTATGCCTGTAAGTTCAAAATCAGATCTCGTCAAAATGAAGCTCGCAAAGAGTTCGAAGAGCCGACCCGATAGGAAAACAAAGAAGGTGGAGGAAAAGACTGACTCGGATTCGGGCGAAGAGGATGTTCTAATGACTCGAGAGCAGGAAGAAAGTCGAAAAATCTCAGAAAAAAAGTAAGTTCCATTGATTTCTTATTAAATTTAAGGTTTACATTACAAATTGTACGAATTTAGGTCCAAGATCCGCGAAGAAATTGCCACGCTGAAAAAGGAATATCAAAAGGATAAGCAAACAAAGGATAAACTACTAAATGCACCGGAAAAAGACAGTAAACCAACCGAAATCAAAGGAGCTAGTGAAAACCACTACATTAGTGAGTTTATTGAGTCCAAGGAGAAGTATACTGCCAAGACCAAACTCCAGCCAAAAGGACAGTCGAGGTGGGCATTCTTTTACTAAATTTGAAATCACATTATCTAAAGAAGTTTCTTTTTTTACCAGAGAGGAATTCACATTGAGTTTACTCTCCAAATTCCGCACCAAGTTGGACAACTTGAAGCATAAGTCCAACTCAGATGATGGCGAACCGGAGCCACAGGATCTGGACGACACGGCGGTGGAGCAGGAAATTATCGGCGATGACTGGCTCTCCCACACCTTAAATTTCAACAGCACGGCTCCCGTTTTGGCCAAGGATGCTAATAAAAAAGGAGACGATTGGTATGATGCCTACGATCCACGTAATCCCTTGAATAAACGTAAAAGGGGTGAAAATAGTTCCAGCAAATCAAAGTCCAGTAAGCGTGATTTGTAATCAAATATAAGATATATAAAGATAGTTCATTCTTTAATTTTTAAACAATTAAAATGTTCTTGAATTTTAAAAGTAAACCTTTTTTAGTAGAAAAACAGAGCTCTCGTAAACAAGCACCGCTCGGGAAAAAAAATAATACCAAGAAACTTTAGCGAGAGATATTAAATTAACCATTTCCTCCTATTTAAATAAAAAATTTAAAAATAATCTTTAAATGGTTCGCGCATTTTTTAAGATGACCATACCAGCACTTGGCGTTAGGCGGTATTTACATCAAGCCATGTGATGGTACCTGGCCACACTACCCATTCGCGACTGTTAAAACCCCGCAGCTGAGACAAAAAAAAAGAAGCGAATTCAAGGTGAAGTAATTGGCTTTAAAATAACAGGTAATAATAGAAGATTGCCAAATCGCTGCGCCCAAGTGGTCCACTCCAAAGTGAGGCTTCCAACAAGGCGTGAATCACGGCAACAAGAGCGTCGAACGCAGATGGTTGCGTCAGGAAGGAATTATTGATTTTATTCGTCATTTGTTTTCCGTCGCCACAGCTACTTCAACTTCTGGGCAGCAGCAGAGGCGGGGAGCAGGGAGTGGAGCAGAGCGGTGGTCGAGGCAGCGGGGAGAGGCCTTAGTCACAAGAGCACAAAACAAAACCAAAACGCAAAGGAAGGATCTGCGGAAATGAGTGCAAAGAGCAGGAGACCCGGGACCGCCGGCAGCCAGACGCCCAACGAGTGTGTTCAGGTGGTGGTCCGATGTCGGCCCATGAGCAATCGGGAGCGGTCCGAGGGCTCGCCGGAGGTGGTCAACGTCTATCCTAACAGGGGCGTGGTGGAGCTGCAGAATTTGGTGGATGCCAACAAGGAGCAGCGAAAGGTCTTCACCTACGATGCGGCGTACGATGCGAGCGCCAATCAGACCACGCTGTACCACGAGGTAGTCTTTCCCCTGGTCAGCTCCGTGCTGGAGGGATTCAACGGCTGCATCTTCGCCTATGGCCAAACGGGCACCGGCAAGACCTTCACCATGGAGGGCGTGCGCGGCAACGACGACCTGATGGGCATCATACCGCGCACCTTCGAGCAAATCTGGCTGCACATCAACCGCACCGAGAACTTTCAGTTCCTCGTGGATGTCTCCTACTTGGAGATTTACATGGAAGAGCTGCGGGATCTGCTGAAGCCCAACTCCAAGAATCTGGAGGTGCGAGAGAGAGGATCCGGCGTGTATGTGCCGAATCTGCATGCCATCAACTGTAAGAGCGTCGACGACATGATCCGGGTGATGCAGGTGGGCAACAAGAATCGCACCGTGGGATTTACCAACATGAACGAGCACAGTTCAAGATCCCACGCCATTTTCATGATCAAGATCGAGATGTGTGACACCGAGACGAACACCATCAAGGTGGGTAAGCTGAACCTCATTGATCTGGCGGGCAGCGAGCGACAGTCGAAGACGGGTGCCTCAGCGGAGCGTTTGAAGGAGGCCAGCAAGATCAACCTGGCCCTCTCCTCGCTGGGCAACGTGATCTCCGCTCTGGCCGAGAGTTCACCTCACGTGCCGTACCGTGACTCCAAGCTGACGCGATTGCTGCAGGACTCGCTCGGTGGCAACTCCAAGACAATTATGATCGCCAATATAGGACCGTCGAACTACAATTATAACGAGACGCTGACCACGTTGCGCTACGCCTCGCGTGCCAAGTCCATCCAGAATCAGCCGATCAAGAACGAGGATCCGCAGGACGCCAAGCTGAAGGAATACCAGGCGGAGATCGAGCGCCTTAAGCGATTGATTGCTCCACAGCAGCAGCAGCAAACCAGGAGAAGCGAGCCAAAGAAGCGTACCAAGAAACCCAAGAAGGAGAGCTTGTCGAAGGAAATGTCGGGCTCCCTGAAGGCATCCACTATAGAGCAGCCGGTGGAGGAGGAGAGCGATCTCGATGGAGCCGAGTCCGAGTCCGACAAGGAGAACGAGGCCGAAGTGGCCAAGTCCAATGAGGAACTGGAGCGAGAGCGGGTGGAGAACACCAAACTGGCTGCTAAGTTGGCCGAGCTGGAAGGCCAACTGGTGCACGGTGGAAAGAACCTGCTGGACACCTACAGCGAGCGCCAGATCGAGCTGGAAAAGAAGCTGGTGGAGATCGCGGAGCGCAAAAAGCGCGAAATCGAGATTCAGCAGCAACTGGAGCTGCAGGAAGAAACCACACTGGAAATACGTGAGCGCAACGTGTCCCTCGAGCAGGAAGTGGAGCTGAAGAAGCGTAAGCTGTCCAAGTGCTACGCCAAGTACCTGGCACTGCAGCAGGAGCTAAATGACTGCAAGTCTGACCACAACCAGGACCTCAGAGAGCTAGAGATGGCCCAAAACGAGCTGGTCAAGGAGCTAAAGCGCCAGCTGCTGATTATTGACAACTTTGTGCCCATCGAGGTGAAGCAGCGCTTGTACACGCAGGCCAAGTACGACGAGGAGCAGGAAGAGTGGAAGTTCTCCTCGATGACTTTGCCCACACCCCCCGGCGGTGATGGCAAGTTCAGCAGCAAGCGTCCTGTGTCGCATCCTCAGCGCAGGAGGCCCATCTCTGAGCACGCCCTGCAGGAGGCCAAGTCAAATGCACCCAGCTCCCTTCGCTTCAAAAGCGAGAATATCGTCAACTACGAGCTGGAGATGCCCTGCCGCACCACCCAGGAGTATCGTACACCCAAGGTATCTGCTTCCCTGCAGGCGGTGCTGGCCCAGGCGATGCAGACGGGCGGCGATGATATCGACATAGTGGACTCACACACAAACTCGCTGCGCAGCCGCTTGGAGAACATAATCAATGCCAATGCCAAGGGAGCAGCGGCAGCAGGAGCAGGGTCTGGTGCTGGCCAAGCTATTGGCAGCTCCATGCCTAACGTGCGGAATATCAAATCGAGCCGCGGACTGCCTAGTGCCGCGTCCAATCTCGACTCCAACCGACGTCCACCCACGGGCCGAGTGCCGGCGCCCAAGAAGCCAGCCTCGGCGTATCCCAAGGCCCGCGGCCTAGTCAACAAATAATCGTCGCAAACGACGCCTCGAATCGAAATATAAACAGAATCTAACCAGTTTCATGCGAACACAGCACTAACCAAAGTATTCATAGTCATCGCAATGCATACACCTCGACAGTGTTGCTCCCCTAGCCCAATCTCTACACCACATTTCAAGCTTTGTAAAAGTTTCCTTTTCGGTTTGTGCCAACTCAAGACACTGGCATTGTCACAACTCATTCATTAATTCCATTTTGGTTAATGCCTAAAGTCTAGAGCCACACGCTTTCCTTAATTGTTTATACGTTTTTATTTGTTACTCGACTCTAATTATTTGTTATTGTTTTAAGAGTGTCACAGAAGTGGCTGGTGCTTTAAAATTAATTAAAAAGGTGTCTAAAAGCAAACTGCGGAATACTTAGCTCCCAATTTGATTGTAAAATTGTCATATTTCGTAGCATTCTTTTGAGACAACATTTTAATTGATTTCAAATCCACAGACTTATTTCTAGGGCATGTATGTAAGCTTCGTGCTCGGCTTAGTTCGTTAAGCGTGCATTTACCGGCCTGGGCCAGTCCTTCTCTTATTGTGCAATCTAATTTAAGTTAAACGCCACTGCAACAGTCTCTATATTTACATAGTAAATGATCCTTAGTTAAACTTATGAACCAAATAAAGCAACTCCGTAAACACAAAGAATGCTTGTTGTGTAAATACTTGGATCGAATTTAGAGAAAGGATAATCGAAACTAAATGAGAAATTCTAATCGAAGGGAGTAAATGCAAAACTTTCTGAGTGCAGCTAAACCGAATGTCTCTCGATAGCTATTGCTTGTACATTACAGGCAAAGCGTGGAACAGATGTCTTGTAGTTCCTTTAACAAATGCAGTTTTTCATTTAGGTGTATATAAATGCAAGGTTCTATACTGGATACTCATCGTCCTATTGGATCACCTTCAGGGAGCGACCAACTTCAATGAATGCAGCGATGGCCCGATCGATTTCCGCCTCCGTGTGGGCAGCCGAGATTTGTACCCGGATGCGGGCCTTGCCCTGGGGCACCACCGGGTAGCTGAACCCAATGACGTAAATGCCACGGCCTAGAAGTAAAATCAAGGAGTGATCAAGGATCAAGAAATTACAGGGGAAATAAAAGTGTTATGACATCACCTAGCATCTCATCGGCGAACTTCGAGGCGAGACGAGCATCGCCCAGCATGACGGGGCATATGGGATGGTTTTCACCCGCAATGGTGAATCCGGCCTTGGTCATGGCCCCGCGGAAGCGCTGCGTGTTGCTCTGGACCCGCTGGGAGAGTTCACTGGACTTCAGCAGCATGTCCATGACCTTGAGGCCAACTGCCACCACCGCTGGCGGCAGGGTATTGGAAAACAAGTACGGCCTAGACTTTTGCCTTAGGAAGGTGACGAGCTCGGCGGGACCAGTTGTATAACCACCAGAGGCACCGCCCAAGGCCTTTCCCAGAGTGGAGTTAATGATGTCCACTTCGCCCATGACGTTGTCATACTCCTCGGTGCCGCGTCCCGTGGCCCCAAAGAATCCCGTGGCGTGGCATTCGTCAACAAACACCAAGGCATCATACTTCTTTGCCAGCTCAACGATGCGGGCCAGAGGAGCGATGTTGCCATCCATGGAGAAGACGCCATCGGTGGCAATGAGCTTTAGCCGGGCATCACTGCCCTTCAGCTGCTGCTCCAGGTCGGCCAAGTCCCGGTGCTTGTAGCGCTGCTTCTTGGCCTTGCACAGCCGAATGCCATCTATGATCGAGGCGTGGTTCAGTTCATCGGAGAACACCGCATCCTCCGGCGTGAGAATGGCCTCGAAGATCCCTGCATTGGCGTCGAAGCAGGAGGCATACAGTATGGTGTCCTCGCGTCCATGGAACTTGGCTATCTTTTGCTCCAGCTCCTTGTGTATATCCTGAGTGCCGCAGATGAAGCGCACAGAGCTCAGGCCGGCGCCATACTGACCCAGCACCTTCTGGCTATGCTCCACGATCTCCGGGTTGTTCTGTGAGAAAAAGTTGAGTTATTAGTGAAGAGTTAATTAATACTTAAAAGTTTAATCTCTTACCGCCAGTCCAAGATAGTTGTTGGCACAGAAGTTGAGGATCTTCTTGTCGCTGCCCTGAACCGTGATTTGGGTGCTCTGGGAGGACGTGATGATGCGCTCTGCCTTAAAGGTTCCTGCTTCCTTAATACCGGCCAGCTGTGTGCTCAATATATCCCGGAGTTGAGACTGAGCCGCAGCGCTATAATGACGTCCGCCAGCTGGCCATGGATGGGGTAAGTATTTAGAAACCTCATATTAACTATAAGCTCCCTAGCTCTACTTTTTTTCGATTAAAGATATCTTGAAGGGTCAGGAAAGTATCATTTTTATGTTATGAGATGGCAATAGAGAAGAAATAATAAATTTTATAACAAATTGTTTTTAGTGCCTCTAAGATTCACACGGGCTATGGCTATGCTATGTGTATTTATGGCTTACCCGCTCGGAAGAGCAACATTTTTGAGAAAATTGACATAATGCCGCTGGTGTGTTGTCTTATTATAGAGGACCGACTGACTGACTGACTGGCTGGCTGGCTGCTTGGCTGGTGTCCAGATGCCTTCGACGACTCGTTCGTGACTGAGCAACCTAGCCGAGCGGAACGGAGATTTTTGCGACAACAAGTCGCCCTAGTTGGGGGCTCGCACCAAGCAGCTGATTTTTGCTTTTCCTTTTATAAATAGTACATATGCTTGTGTATATAGTACATAGGTATAACCGAGTATCCACGACTGGCTTTCATTATAACTAAATTGATTTAATTCGCTTTCACTCTCTCGTTGTCATGGCGGCGCACTCACTGAGGATAGAACACACATGGCCAGATAGTGAGATACAAATGTATCTGTCTATCTTTTGAATACATTATGCTGAATGAATATTCGTGCTAATGCAAATTGCTCACAAGGTCATTGTCATTGGGCTTTGATTTCATTTGAATCTATTTCCACAAGATTACATGCTGATAAGGCATAAAAATACAAATATTTCTAATGTTATTAACTGCAACTAGAAATTGCAAAACTATTGCAAGGACTGATAATAATACTAAATATATTGAAGCCACTAAAAACTTTCAGACTTCTAATAGGAATTTAAAAATAAACTAAATTCAAATCTAGGAAATGATTAAAAGATTCATTTTAGTATCTAGATTTGTAGATAAAATACAGATAAAAAAGGCTTGCAGGTTCTACCGAGATTTGAACTCGGATCGCTGGATTCAAAGTCCAGAGTGCTAACCATTACACCATAGAACCGATTTTTGGGAGGTTGTCCCAATTATAGAATAAAAATATACTCGTAGTGTTAATGGTGTATAGCCTTATAGCTTATCAGTTGTGTTCAATCGGTATATATAGACTTAGGCATAGATCTGGTTCCGTGAGAGTCTAATCAACTGATTAATGAGTGACTTTACCCTACTAAACACCTACTGAAATACTTACTACTAAATGAAATATAATCATAGTAATACGAATAATAAATAAACCAATAAATGTAATTTGTAAGGGCCAAACTGAATATGATATTTAAAAAAACACAGAACTAGATAAGGGACCAAATCTTCTCTTTTTTTTTTGCTGAAATTCCCATTTACCAACCGAAAAGACATTCCAGAGTTTGTCTATATCGCATATAATTCTATATCATAATAATTCCAATAATAAATAAACCAATAAATGTAATTTGTAAGGGCCAAACTGAATATGATATTTAAAAAACACACTGAACTAGATAAGGGACCAAACCTTCTCTCTTTTTTTGCTGAAATTCCCATTTACCCACCGAAAAGACATTCCAGAGTTTATCTATATCGCATATAATTCTATATCATAATAATTCCAATAATAAATAAACCAATAAATATAATTTCTAAAGGCCTAACTGAATATTATATTTAAAAAACACACTGAACTAGATAAGGGACCAAACCTTCTCTATTTTTTTGCTGAAATTCCCATTTACCAACCGAAAAGATATTCCAGAGTTTATCTTTATCGCAGACGCCCACTTTTCTCTGGTATAAAATCGGAGTTGCAATGCAGTCTAGTGCCAGTCCGTGGATATCGCTCGTGGATATAAGCTCAAACCTTTTCGTCCTTCCCAGGAACTCTGTGTTTAGTGATAAGCCCTCAATAAATAGTTTCCTATCTGTGCAATGAAAAATGAATAAAAATGCAAAATATTCTGCATAAGTTACCAGTTGTGCTAGTTTTGTGCTTGCAAATCCTCTCCGCCAAAGGATACCAGGATGATCACGGGCAGCGTGCCCAGCTAGTTAGACAGTCGAATGACAACCTGCTCCTGGAGGCAGCCACTGATCGGAATGTGACGCTGCGCCTCATGGGCGAAGCAGCCACCGTGATGGTCAACGATGTGGATATGTTGACGTTGCTCCGCCGACGCCAGAGGATCCTGGCCGATCGCCAGGCGGCGGCTCGCAGCGAACCCCTCTCGCTGGACGCTGTCAAGGATCAGTTTCGGGATGTGAAGCGCAAGTTTACGAGGATAGAGCGACGTGTCTCCAACGCAAGGAACTCGACCCGACGGAGCGGTCTCAACCAGCGCATCCTGCGCCGGAAGCTGCAGCGCGTGGAGCGTGTTTCGGGCATCCTGCGTACCCTCGAGGCGAACCTGGCCAAGGACGAGTGCCAGTCGAGTCCCTGCCAGAACGGTGGCATCTGCCACGATGCCTACAATGGATACCAGTGCGAGTGTACTGCTGCCTGGCAAGTGAGTGTTCCGCCGCGGGGGCGTCTTCTCGGCGCAGATTGTGGGCGTATTTTCGGTGCTCGGAGCTCGTGCATGGATATATATATCAGATTGGGAGTCTTTCCAAGGGAAAACTGAACTCTTCGGCAATCCTTAATCCTTAACATATCCAGATTGACTCCCCTGGAGATGCTATTTCCTGATTCCCCCTCTAAAGCTTAAATGCAATTAATAAAACTTAGATTTAAGCTTTTAATGACGCTCTTCTTAGGGTCCCACCTGTGAGGAGGACGTCAATGAATGCTTCAACCTGGCTGGCACGGATCTAGCCGGCTGCCTGAACAATGGACAGTGCATAAACACGCCCGGCGGCTATCGGTAAGCGGAGGAGGAGGAGGAGCCACCAATTAGGGACGAGGATAAGCCCGACTTTCGCCTCTACTAATTCCAGGTGTGTTTGCCGCAATGGCTTCTCCGGTGCCCACTGCCGACTCCGGCGGAACTCCTGCTTCGGTAGTGGGTCCAAGGAGCTGTGCGGCGAGCATGGCACCTGCATACAGACGGGAAGCGCAGCCGGCTACGTGTGCGTCTGCGACCAGGGCTGGACGTGGGCGGATGCGAATATGACGGCGCCGAGTGCCAGTCCCTGCACCCGGGATGTGGACGAGTGTGCGCCGAGCGTGAACCCCTGCCACGACGTGTGCATCAATCTGCCGGGCAGCTATCGCTGCGGTCCCTGTCCCAGCGGCTACACGGGCGACGGCCGCTTCTGCCGCGATGTGGACGAGTGTGCCGGCGAGGATAACGGCGGCTGCAGCCTGCAGCCTCGGGTTGCCTGCATCAACACGGAGGGTTCCCACCGCTGTGGCCGCTGTCCGCCGGGCTGGAGGGGAGACGGACGCAGCTGCACGGCCGCTAACTCGAACTCCTGCGACCAGGAGGCGATTTGCCATCCGCTGGCCAGGTGCGAGTACATTTCTGGAACGGTTGTGTGCACCTGTGCGCTGGGCAGCTTTGGCCATGGCTACGGCGCCGATGGATGCACCAAGGACCCCAGCCGCGAGCCCTGCGACCAGCATCCGTGCCAGAACAACGGGACGTGCGTGCCAACCGGGTGGGGAACCACCTGCATCTGCCAGCCCGGATACACGGGCCCGGTGTGCAACTCATCGGATGTCTGCCACCCGAGTCCGTGCCTGAACGGCGGCAGCTGCCGCCTGATGCCGGGCAACCAGTTCCAATGTCACTGCCCAGCCGGCTTCACCGGCACCCGCTGCGCCCATCAGCGCTTCTTCTGTGGATCCACAATCCGCGGTACCGGCGGCCAGCTGCACTTCCCGCCCAACATCGGCGAAGCCGAGTACCAGGCGAACGAGCGCTGCCCCTTCATTATACGCACCAAGCCGGGCCACGTACTCAACCTGACCTTCACCCAGTTCGAGCTGGAGGAGAGCGCGGACTGCTCCGCCGACTTCCTGCAGCTCCACGACGGTTATTCTCTGGCCGCTCGGATGATCGGTCGGTTCTGCGGATCGCGTCTGCCGCTGGGCAACGGCAGCGTGATCACCACCCAGGAGCAGGCATTCTTCTGGTTCCGTTCCAACAACGAGACGCAAGGAAAGGGCTTCAACGTCGTCTGGAACGCTCTGCCGTTCTCGTGCGGCGAGACCCTCGGCAACCTGACGCTGGGTCAGGTTGGAATTCTTCGATCTCCGGGGTATCCTGGCCTGGCACGACCCACTCTGGACTGCCGTTGGCAGCTGACGGCGCCGTTTGGCAGCCGCCTGCTCCTCCGCTTCTACGATATTACGCTGGGAAGCACCGATACCGCGGCGGTGAACTGCACCCAGGATTCCTTGACCGTATACGACTCGGATCGCCAGCTACTCCGGGCCTGCAAGTCCGTCAAGCCGGAGCCGCTGTATAGCTCGTCAGGTAGCGTCCACCTGGAGCTGCACACGGACGAGTTGCGCTCAGACAGCTCCTTCCAGGTGCACTACGAGGTGGTGCCGGGCCAGCCGGGTTGCGGGGGCGTCTTCACGGAGTCGCGCGGCCGCATCAGTGGCTACATGAACGCCGAGGTCTGCCTCTACCTAATCGAGCAGCCACCACTTACCCAGATAAGGCTGGTGTTTGATGAAGTGAATCTCATGAAGACGGAGCATTGTCGGCTTCAGAAGATCGAGATCTTTGACGGAGACTCCACGGAAGCGCCCCTAATGCAACGCCTCTGCGGTCAGCCAGAGCTCACAGAGCTGGAGCCGCTGATATCGTCCTCAAATAAGATCTTGGTGCGCTATGAATACTCCGTACCTGGCCTGGTACTGAAGAAGCGCTTCCAGCTGAGCTATAGTAGAGGTAGGAGAGTCTAAACTATGACTGGAAAGCAATAAATTATATATATAATTCGAAATCCTTTCCAGTGTGCTCGGGTACCTTTGGTGGCGACCACGGCTACATCACCACTCCCAACTATCCGCGTTCCTATCTCGGCGACATGACCTGCACCTACAACATAACCAGTGATAAGGATGGCGTGTACGCCATTATAATCACAGATCTCTCCCTGGGCACTGGCGGTGATGAAGGGGAATCGAGCTACCTTGACGCAAGTTGATCATGTATTGTATTATCTTATTGTTAATAATTCTTGATCTTACAGGTGTATTTGGGGCAGAGCGAGAAGCGTCATATAGTCAAGTCCACTCAGGATCTTCGGTTCGTGTCCCATTACAATCGGGCCAGCCTGGTCTTCCACGGATCAGGGAACGGTCGTGGCATGCGTGTGGAGTACACACTTGTGCGTTCCGGCTGCGGTGGATTTCTCCATAAACCAGGTGTCCAATACCAGAAATATGCATTGAGACAGTCATGCCAGTGGTACATTGATACACCTGGACGGAAACGAATTACCTTGACAACTTTGACAAATACTGTCGCAATACAGATATATGACAATAGCACAAGCCCAGGATCCCTTGTAAATAGGTGACTAACTCAATACTCGTCCAAGTATTTCATTTTATTATAATACATATATTTATGCCACACACACAGTTATGCATCGTCATTTACCGAAGACTTCGACGGAGATTTTCTGACAATAAACGTTATTAAAACGTTATCACAGTTCGCGAGAAACCTACTTATTAAGTTTCAAATTATTGAGACAGGTAAAGTTATTTATAGTTTGTGTTTTATGCAATATATAATATATATAATATATAAGGGGTGACACACTAAAATCGCAACGGATTTGAATTCTTTTGGAAATGCGACCAATCCAATATAAAACTTACTAAATGATGCTCTCTGTGTAGCGGTTCCTTTTCTGTTTTTATTTTTCTCACAGTAGTTTTTCCAGCAATTGTAATCGGAGAGAGTAGAGAGTTCTCCCAGAGTGCACGTCTCTTTTTCGCTGTTGCTTGTACATGGCAGGCAAGGCGTGCAAGAGAGAACGGGACACACATACATACCAAAAGTATGTAAAGTGTAAGCGTACTTTCTTTTTAAGCGAGTGAAATTTACCATACTTTTAGACATCATTTAAAATTGTTTAAATCGAGATTTCTGTGGCTCCCCAGTCTACGAACAGCTCCCATATATATATTTATATCCCTTCTGTGAAATCTGTATTTCTAGAGTGCGGAGGAAATTTCACAAGTCGCTTCGGCTATATAAAGTCACCGAATTGGCCGAAGAAATATGGTGAATCGGAGAACTGCGAGTGGATCATTCGAGCACCGCTGGGTCAGCGCCTGGAATTGGTGGTGCATAACTTTACGCTGGAAGGATTAATTAGCACGAGCGACTGCTTGACCGACTGGCTGGAGATAAGGTGAGCAATGTTCCTCCAAGGAAACCTTATCTCTTATTTTTCTTATTTTCCTCCGCAGAAATGGGGACTCAGGGTCATCGCCCTTGATTGGGCGGTACTGCAATGACCAGATTCCTCCCCGCCTGCCCTCCTATGGCAATGTTTTGCACCTGAAGTTCCACTCGGACAGTTCCGTAGAGAAGGAGGGATTCCTCCTGACCTGGCAGCAGATGGGTGCCGGGTGTGGCGGCAAGCTGAGCTCACATATCGGAGCCATCCATTCGCCGCATTTGTTGGCCGGAAATCGTGGTGTCCTGGCCTGCGACTGGCAGATTGTGGTTGCAGAGGGATCGCGCGTGAGGCTGCAGCTGGAGAGCAGGGACGAGCGCCTCTGCCTGGGACAGCTGAGCCTGTTCGATGGTCCCACCACGGCCAGCCGGCCGCTGGTGCTGCACTGCAACGGGACGACGGCACAGCCGCTGCAGTCCACCGGCAATCGCGTCCTCGTCCGCTACGATGTGAGCAGTGCCTATCCTGACGGCACCGACTTTGTCCTGAACTACCAAACGGAGTGCAAAGTAGTCCTCGAAAGGCCGCAAGGAGCCATTGAATCGCCCAACTTTCCGGAGAAGTATCCGTCAATGTCCGACTGCGAATGGGAGATTAGCGCTGGCAGCCGCACGAATCGCCTGCAGCTCGTGTTCTCACACTTCTCCCTGGAGAGTCCTCGCACCAGCGACTGCGTCTTCGATTATGTGACGCTGAAGGACATGCAGGACGAGCTGGTGCTCAGCGAGCAACGCTTGTGCACAAACGACGGCATTGCGCCCATTACCAGTGTCGGCAATCGGTTGCTCCTACGCTTCAAGAGCGACAGCTCGGACCAGGAGCAGGGCTTCCGGGCGGAGTACAAGCGCCTAGGATGTGGAGAGCATTTGTATGCAAGCGGCGGACGGTTTGAATCTCCGAGGGCCCCGTTCAGCGTGGACATGGACTGCGACTGGGTCATCACCGGGCTGGAGGGCATGCAAATCCGACTCCTGCTGCACGAACTCCACTTTGAGGCGACCCGGCGCGAGTGCGGCGACTCGGATGTGCTCTCCGTGTCCGCCCCCGGTGGCTTCAACTCCTCGGTGGAGCTATACCGAAGCTGCCACGAGGAGATGCAAACGCAGACCTTCACCTCGCCGGGCAATGAGCTGCATCTGCGCTTCGTCGGCAGCTCCACACGGGCGAGGAAGTTCTTCAAAGCCTCCTACGTCCAGGTGCCGGCCACTTGTGGTGGCTACATGAGCGCCAGCAGCGGAATGCTCACATCTCCAGGGTTCCACAATGTCCCGGACAGCAGCAACGTGGCCAACTTCTCCACAAGCGTGGAGTGTGTTTGGACAGTGCAGGTCGGTGCTCGTTCTCCATCCTTGATTCAGAGCTGACATAGTTTCCCCCTCTTGTTTTAGGTATCCGAAAGCTATGGCATCCGCCTCTGGTTCGAGCAGGTCAACCTGACCGAGTCGGTCAATTGCTCAGTCAGCTTCGTGGAGCTCACCAAGCTGGAGACGGACGACACGGAACGGTTTCTGGAGAGGGCCTGCGGAGACGGTCTGCCCCTGATCCGAATGGTGCACGGCCAGAAGTTGCGGGTCCGGTTCCAGGCCCAAGCCGGTACCTGGGGCCGATTCGCCATGCACTATGAGCGCCAGTGCGGAGGACCCCTCGCCGCCGGCGAGGGCTACTTGCGATCCCGCCTGGACGAGGAATGCAGCTGGCTTATAACCTCACCGCCGGGCAGCAAGCTCAACCTGAGGATTAACCACCTAGAGTGCCAGATGGATGCAATGGGCTCCCAGAATTCCACGAATGGTGTCCGGATACTTAACGATGATGACCAGGTGCTGCTTGCCAAGATGTGCCCTGAACACCTGGCCAACTTGCTAGTGTCCGCCAGCAATGTGCGAGTCCTGGCCCAGGGAGTTCTCCTGGAGGCGCAATACGGCAATCTGGAGAACACATGTGGCGGCAGCATCACCTCCCCCAGCGGCAGCTTAAGCTCTCCCAACTACCCGGACAGCTATCCGGACAATGTGGAGTGCGTGTGGCGCGTGGAGGTGCGACCAGGAAATGCCCTGGAGGTCAGCTTCGAGGCAGTCGACATTGTCCACTCGGAGCACTGCAACGAAGACTACCTGGAGCTACGCTCCGGCGAACAAGGTCCACTATTGGGCTTATATTGCAGCAAGGAAGTGCCGGACAGCCCACTGGTTCTGGCCTCGCAGCTGTGGATCAAGTTCCGTAGCCAGCCGGGCAACACAGCCGCAGGTTTCAAATTGCGATGGAGCTACTGTAAGGGATGACTATTAATTAAGCCAAAGTTTTGGATACCAGGTATCTCTTACTTGTTTGTATCATTCCCAGTGCACAATATGGAAATCACAATGAAGTCCAATGGAACCATTGAGTCGCCGCCACTTGCTAGTGGCGAGGACCAGGCCTTCACCTGGAGGATATTCACAGAGCGCGAGAAAGCTATAGTAGTCCGATTTGAAGAATACATCTCCGGACTTGAAGTGAGTATGAAAGTATACGGGAACTGGTGTACTCATCTCCCCTTCGAATGAGCAGCATGTAATGTGAGTGTAGTAACCAGGCAACGCCTTTTCCTCCAGCTCTTCGATGGATACGATTCTACCGCCTTGGCCATCTCAATCGAAAGCAGTCCGTGGACATTCACTTCCAGCAGCAATGTGATTTTCCTGAGGACTTTGAATGCCAAACTCATAGCCTTCCGGTTGACGTGGCAGGCCGTGGGCAGCGATCTTGTAAGGGGCAACCAAACCTTGACTACGAGTAGTTGCACGAAGATGTATACGATGGCCCTGGGCTCGCGTGAACTGCTCAAATCGGATGGTTATCCAATGGGTTACCCACCCAATCTGAATTGCGAATGGAACTTTAAGCCGGAGGATCCTTCGCAGCACATTACCACCATTATGAACACCGTAGATCTGGAGGTTTTCGCCAAATGCGAAGTCGATTATGTTAACATACAAAGTTCCCCTGACCTCATCCACTGGACTAACGAGGGTCGGTTTTGCTCGAAGGACCAGGTGTACCCTATAATCCACGGCACGCCAAATCTCAGGATACAGTTCCGGAGTGATTTCTCCATTTCCGGAAAAGGATTCGCAGGGCTGGTCCAGTCAGAATGTGGCTCGAACATGACGGGAACAGTTGGCACCATTCCGGAGCTGACCAATAACAAAAATTGCGTCTGGCACATCGAGGTGCGGCCAGGCCGAAAAATAGACATAAGCATCAAATACACAGGACCCGCTAGTAACTCAATGCCCTGTCAGTATTACGGCCTCATCTACGACGGAATTGACGGTCATGCGCCTTTGCTGGAACATGGAAAGTTCTGTAACCAGCAGGGTTTCCAGAAGACCTCATTCCGGACGAGCGGGTCACATGCCTACGTCAAGTACGTAGCCGGACCTCGTTCCTATATACGGCCGAACAACTTGTGGACACTCACGTACCGCGAGTTCAGCGATTGCGCTGGAGAGATCCAGCTGACCCAGCAGGCTCCATCGTTTATGATCACTTCACCGGGATATCCGCATCTACCGCATCCCTATGCGGACTGCACTTGGCTGGTAGTGGCACCGCCCGGTGAGATCATTGCCGCCAACTTCGAGGAGCCCTTTGAGCTAAGTGCGCGCCACTGCGACAAGGAGCACGTGGAACTCTTCGATGGATCCACCACAATGTCGAGGCCCCTGATCCGCATGTGCAACAAGCCAAGGAAGACAGAACGAAGTTCGGGCAACCTGCTCTTGGTGCACTTCACGTCGCAGCTCAGCGAACCCCACGGAGGCTTCCGACTAAATGTGTCCCTGAGCACATGTGGTGGCCAGATCACTGACACCACGGGTTCTATCAGCTCCGAGCACTATCCGGTTCTGGGCGGCTATCCCAAGCCGGCGGAGTGCGTGTACAGAATCCGGATGCCCAAGAACATGTACATTAAGCTGAACATCACCGATCTCCATCTGCCGTTTGATCCGAATGGAACATCCTCGAAGAGCACCAGCGATCGTCTCGAGATCCTGGACATGGCGAACGCCGAACGAGAACTAATGATCCTGGACGGAAGTACAGTCACGCCAATGACCGTCACCCTGAACACCAACGATGCGGCCATCCGCTTCGTGGCGATACAAAATGTGAACAACTTCCGAGGCTTCCAGCTGCAGTTCACGCGATCGGTGGGAACATGCTCGCGAGATGTGAATGGAGCCTCTGGAAACCTAGAGACCCCGCTCATGCCACCGTCCACCTGGCTGAGATACTGCCGCTGGAGCATCAGCGTTCCCAAGGGCCAGCGCGTACGGCTGGAACTCCTCAACTTGGCGGCTATACGTCTTTCCAATCTCAACTCCACTGCCAGGTGACATTGTTTTTAGATCTTGAATTTCCCCACAAGCCTTTTAGAGCAGGGTGGGGCCCCGAATATCAAGCTCGGAGCCCGACAACAAAAATCACCCTATTGTATTTCTACCTCCTTAGTGTCAGGGTTCTCTTTTTATTATTGATTTTATTTGATTTATTTTGCAGAACTTACAGCGGACGCAACCGCTTAACAGACAGGCCGCACTTCTCCTTCTACAACGACGCAAGCTCCCTCTCCAAGATCACCGAGTTCCGGATAGACGGCTACAACGGCAGCGGCATTATCGAGTCCACGGACAACTTTATGCTCGTCGTGCTGATGAGCAATCAGTTGGACTTGAGCGGGACGGCAGTGAAGGCCCGATACAGTTCCAGTGAACCCTCCGTCTGCCCGCCTAATATTGGAGACCAGGCCTCGGGGTCACTGTCCATCCAATCTCTGGCCCAGCTGGCCGACTACCATTGCAGCGTCCAGTTCGTGGCCACTCCAGGCACTACTCTCACCTTTAAGGTGCAGGAGTACCTGTTTCAAACTATTGGCGGTCCAGCAGTTACGTTCCGTGATGACGTCCTGCGTACTCCAATCCAGCTTATGTATACCAATGTCACCAATAGCCATGTATCAATGGCCGCCACGGCGGGACACGTAACGCTCTTGAAGAGTCGGTTCGTCAAGCTGCAGCGCTTCCAGGCCACATATCGACGACACAGTTGCGGCGGTCAACTGAAGGCATTTGAGGGACTAGTCATCCAGTCGCCGGATCTGCTGGCCACCATTGACCCTGATTACGGCGAAGTGGAGTGCGTGTGGACGCTGACCAGTAGCTTCGGCTATATTCTCGACGGGAATGAAACCCTTGCCGACAGCTGCGATCGCGAGTACCTTGTGATTTTCAGCGGGTTCAGGGAGGTGGGTCGCATTTGTCGGGGCATGACCATGAATGGCACGCTGCTGGAGCGGGCAAGCTCCAAGATCATCTACCACTCCGATCGCCGAGTTGTTCGAAAAGGATCCTCCTTTACCTTGATAGCACGAAGACCCATATCCAGCGGAAGTGTCTGGCTTGACCAACGACCATCGCCACCGGTCACGATTCGGGGCACAGATTACGTCAATAACATGGAGCGCATCTGGGAGTTTGCCACCATGGAGGGTCTGTCAGCGTCGATGCACTTCCAGGATCGTTTCTTCATCGAGACATCGCCCAACTGCTCGAACGACCGGCTGACTGTGGAGCGCTACGACCGGGACGCAGCGTCCTTCGTGGAGGTGACCAGCCTCTGCGGCCGACAGATGCCAGCCGATGTACCCATACCGTCCTCTAGGATGCGTGTCATATTCCGTACGAATGCCAACGTAACGGGCGATGGCTTCAGCTTCACCGTCTCCCCCAGCTGCGATGTCACACTGCAGGCCACAGCCGAACTCCAGAAGATGGCCTTCAATCCCCATTGGTCGGCTTCACGCGGCCAGAAGCTCAACTGCAGTTACGTGTTCCTTTCGAACGGCGACCAACAACTGGCGGTGAGTGTGAAGACCAGTGGGCGTCCTTGGCACGAGCTTATTTGCAGGAAGTCCTACTTTGAGGTCTACCGCCGCACCGCTCGGGATCAAGAGGAGGAGAATATCGGCAGGTTCTGTCCGGAGTTCGAGGTGAATGGCCGCGGAAGAGTGCGTCTGCAGTTTGTCTCAACGTCTCAACGGTGGTTCGAACTGCAGTACCAGCTGATAGGATGTGGTGGCAACCACAGTGAGCCCTTCACCCTGCGTCCTCCGCAAGATGACCGAGATTACGGCAAATACGGCCACAACTTAAGGTGCAAGTGGCGGGTTACGGCTCCGCCCCAGCACGCCATTGTGTTGGAGTTCAAGTACTTCGATACGGAGAACTTCGATATCCTGAGCATTTACCGCGGAGCAACGGCCACCCCGGAGCACTTGCAGAGCCAGCTGAGCGGCACCAAGACGGATCCGCCCACTATTATGGTGGACAGCAATGAAGCACTGATTGTCCTCTACACGGACCACTCCAACAGCCAGAGAGGCTTCCTGGCCAGCGTACGCTTCACGCCGAACTGCAATGAGCAAGTGGCCCTGGACCTGTCCGTGCCCCGGATGAATCTGATGCGCACGTTCCGGATCAATGCCAGCGAACCGTTGCTCTGCCACTTCCGAGCCAATGTTCCGCCGGACCACCGGCTGTCCGTGGAAATGCGCAAGCTGCAGCTAAACGATGCCCCCTGCAACGACGCCACTTGCAACTACGTGGAGATCCTGGACAGCGAGGCCGTCGAAAGTCAAAGCCTAGGCAGATACCATGCTTTGGGCTCGAACCGGACCAAGGTCTTCAGCTCCTTCTCGGACATGGTCATCCAGCTTAGCGCCACCACAACGAAGGCCAGGAATATCAGCTTTGAGCTGATCCTCCAAATGGAATCCACGGTCTGTGGCCAGACGGAGTACGATCTGAGCTTAAATGAGGTGAGAATGGGCCTGCCGCTAGCTAATTATGTATCCTACATTCGACCTGCATTTTCCCACAGAGTATCTCCCTGGGACTGAAGTACGACAATACTACCAAGGACTATGAGGGCAGTATTCAATGCACCTGGACCTTAAAGGCTAAGGAAGATGTTGAAATCGAACTGAAGTATCTCAATCTCACTGAAGTATCTCAACGGACGGGAAAGTGCGAGGATTACTTACGTCTGTCTAAGTCAACTGTAAGTACCTCCATCTGCGACACTTTCATAGTTATATTACTTACATTATTACTATTTTATAGCCCTATTCCACGCAGTACTCTCAAGATTTTTGCGGTCATTACAATCAAAGCTATAAACTTATCAAGGGAATCGGCAATGATAATAAAATAGAAGTTACCTTCCACAGCTCCACGTTCAGCGAGTTTACAGGGTTTGACCTTCTTGTTCGCCGAAAGCCAAGTAAGTAATCCAAGCCCTCTTTATTTATTATTAAGAATTATATATTGGACTCCACTTTCTTAGCCTGCAATCGTAACTACACTGAGCTGAGTCAGCTCATTGAAACCGACATCTTGGCCAACTGCACAGAGTACATTCGAGTACCAGAGGGTTACAGCATTACCCTGTACGTCATGTCTGTCCAGTTTGACGACACTATAGGGAGTTTCTTCAACGTATGTTAGCCCCAGCTATTAAAAGATTAAATCCTACTCAATACTACTACTAAATGTTCTCCACACACACAGGTGACAGACCTTAAGGCCAACAAGACTATTTTGAACGTGCCATACAATCTATGGGTAACCCAGGGCAGGAGTACGACCACAAACGAACTGCGCCTCGACAGTCTGGGTGTCGCCACGATCAAGTTCTTCTACTACTCCACCAGTAACCAGTTCCCCAGCGGCTGTGGCGGCGAATTGGCTGTGGACGGGTCCATGGGGAGTCACTTGGGGAATCCGTCATACGAAGATCGCAATAATTCGCTATGCTCTTGGACTGTGTCCGTGCCCCCAGGCGGCAGCCTGCGGTTTGGCTTCTCAGGTGAGAGAGAAGCTGCACATATATTTATAAGTCCTTCATTGTTGGTTGGTTGCCTTTTCAGAATTCAACATGGGGTCAGAGAGCAATTGCAATCTGGATAATGTGCGGTTTTATACTTCAAATGCTGTTGAAGTCAGACCGGTTAAAACCCTATGTGGATCCACAATGCCGGAGGACTTCACCATAGCGCATAATAATGTGGTTATTGTTGCAAAGAAGTCGCCAAATTTCGATGGTTTAGGATTCCAACTTGATATTAATCAGATCAGTGCTTGAACTTTATTGCAGAAAATTCAACATTTCTTAAAACCATCAGAAGAATTTTTTTAAGGAAGCTATAAATAAATAATAAATGGTTTGTGTTTTGGGATTTACTTCTGCTATAATTAATGTAAGATAAAAAAAAACCCTTGTCACAGGGTGATGATCAAGGTTCTTAGAATGGGAATCGACAATATTTAGTCATCTTATAAAAGAAAAAAGAAAAAAATTCGACTTGATTCTACACTATCTGAGGAAAAAACATGGAGCAAACATTGATTTATAAATTATTGCACATTAATCTCAAGCAATTCCCTACCATTTTGGCAAGCTTCTCAAGCTCCCCCGATAGGAATAACCGAAATAATTATTTTAAAAGTATTTTAACCAATTGTTTTGCGATAAAACCTAATTATTCTAGGAACGAAATTAAGCTTTTCACCAAATCCCGATAACGAAATAAATAAAAAAAATGTAGGGCGAAAAATCGATTGGTACCATCGACACTGCCATCGATGCGTTGTCACCACTAGTATTAACGAACATGGAAGAGGAATTGGAATTAATAAATAAAAATTTAAACAGTGCCCTGGCCAAGTTGAAAAACAACCAGGGCCAAGTTGCCAGCACGGATTTGCAGAGTCGGAAGGAGAAAATCACCAAGCTGATCCGCATGCACCTGCACCATGTGCAGTCCACCGTGGTCACCCTGCGTCGAAGGGCGCAGCAGAGAACGAGGAGACGATTGAAGATGATGCGATCCTTCTTCATGCAACAGATGATGGAGATGCACTCCAACTACCTGCAGATGTTTGCCATGCTGCGCCTGAAACAAGCCGACTCCGATGATGAGGAGTCCGCGGCCAGCGAGCCGGAGGAGGAGGTGGCCTTGCCAACAGACTTTCCGGTATTCGACTCGCGGTTCTTTGAGGATGTTATTCCCGAGCTGAGCGAGGAGGAATTCCTGAGCACCCTCCATGTGACACGTGGCACCTTTGAAACGCTCTGCAAGCAGTTGGCCCCTACTCTCCGGATAGCCGAGGAACTGGCTCGAAAATCACCAACTGTTTCGCCCGAAAAGTGCGTGGCTCTGGCCCTTTACTTCCTGGCCAGCGGAGAGCGGCTTTCGCTGATCGCCGAGCGTTTCTCCGTGCCCCGGCCGCGGACAATTAAGTGCCTGAAGGTCTTCTGCAACGCCGTCATGTCGACTTTGGGTCGTGCGCTGCGCCAGCTACCTCAGCATCCGGTCGACTGCAGTGGTGTCGCGGAGGGATTTCAGCGCGAAAGCAACATGCCCCCCGCCCTCATCGGAGTCCTGGGCGTCTGTTCCATTCCCATACGAGCCAACGGTGACGTTAAGCACACAACCACCGGCTCGGTGCTGCGCATGGAGTATCTGCTGGACGATCGCATGCTCTTCCGGGAGTTGCAATTGGGATGCGGGATTCGAGCATCACTAGTGCCCATGTTCTCCCATGCACCCAATAACCTTTCGGCTCTGCCCAAATTTCGCATCAACGCTCGGTCAGTTCCGGCCTTTGTGTTGGCTCCCGTCTATCAGAACTACCCACTACGTCCGTGGCTGCTGCAGCGGTACTCTGATCCGATTGCCCCGCACGAGCATGATTTTAACGAGGTGGCCGAGCACCTCCAGGAGCTGAGTGACTGTGCCCTGCACCGCCTCATGTCTCGATGGAGTTTTCTCAGCCAGCCGCTCGACATTAGCTTCCACACAGCATCTTGTATCATCACGGCGGCCGCAGTACTGCATAATCTGCTGGAGGAACTGAGCGAACCTCACCTGCTGGAGTGGGGCAACGCAGTGGACGTGTCCAAATTCCGAGCGGAGCCACTGCCCGACATTTTGCGCGAAGACAGCGACTTCAATGCAGCGCTGGAAGTGCGCGACTTCCTAGCTAGAACCATAAGCTCCACTGAAATCTAACCTTATTTTAGAATCGCAATAAAACAGTTTTAAGTTACATTATTTAAAATGTAGGTTCTTTATTATAAGATGTTAAAGAAAGCCGCATCTAGTACAGGCGCTGGGGTGGGCCCATGGAGGACTTGACGTGCAGGGAGCGCACGTTCTGCCAGTTCTTCTTCAGCAGCGACACCAAGAAGTTGATCGACAGGTTGACATTTTGGGCCAGCTCGTCGGACTTCATGCCAACGTGGCCAACGGCGACGGACAGGCACAGCACCTTCTTCATCTGGAACTTGATGGTAGACTTGACCTCCTCGATCTTGCCGATCATGGACTCCTGATGCGACAGCAGGGCAGGGAACTTGCCGGCCTTGTTCAAGCCCGGGCCAAGCAGACGGGGAATCTGCTTGATCAGCGACTCGGAGGCCAGGAAGGCATCGTAGGACTTGGCCAGCTTCTTCACCAGCTTCTTGTTCTTGTTCAGCTTCTTCAGGGCCTCGGCATCCATGAAGTCGACGTTGTTAGCCTTGGCCTCATCGCAATGCTGCTGATCGCCAAGGATGCACACCTTCATCTTGGGACGGGGGATGTGCTTCAACCTGGGGATTACAAGGAATACCATATGCTTAGACAGGAGCAAAGGAAACGGTTGAATATGCAGGGGCGGGGAAAACTTACAAAGCTCACAAGGGAGCACGTTTTCGTAAATATTTTAAGGGGGGACGGTGTCCATTGCTGGAGACCTACTCAAATTTTAAAGACCCTGAGTGCAGGTCCGCCGAGTTGTGCCGTGTGGCAGGCAGAAACTCGACTACCTGATGCCGTGGTAGACTCTGGCCCAAAGGGCCTTGTCAACACACGTGCGCAGGTGATTTAGCCAACATACTTGACGGTGCCGGAGAAACGCTTGTCCTTCTGGGGATCGTAGTTCTTCAGGCCGATCTGCAACTCCACCGTCTCGAGGAAGCCACGCTTCTTCTTGGCCGAAGCCTCCAGGAGTCCATTGACGCCCTCATAGAGGGTGTCACGCGAAACTTTCGATCTGCAGGAAAAACTCAATTAGTACCAAATTTCAAGGGAAAATAACACCACAAGCAGCTCGGGAGCTGTAGAATTGTAGAACCAATGCGCATATTATGACAGCCCACATATTAGTTGCATATTTAGCACAAAAATCACATTTACTTTTGCAATCATTTCCAAACTGATATGGACATGGAAAAAGGTCTAAAAAGCTGGTTTCTGATTGCCAATACGAAGATATATCTATCTGAGCAAGACTACCGAACCCTGGGCCAGCGCTCCAGTGCCAAATAAGGTAAAAAACTTAAATGATGCAACTTATTTTTAAAGAATTACACTTACGCCATCTCAACTGCTCAAGGTGCGATTTTGAAAGAGAGAAAAATTGTGAAGACAGTTCCGATGAATGTCAAAAGCGGAACGCACAAAAGAAGTCGAGAAATGCAACCCTGATTAGGTGGATAACTTTGCTGAAAATGGGTGAGAACTTTGCTGAAACCGATGATAACTTTGCTGAAAACGGGGTATATATTCTAGATAAATACAAGTTAAGCTTAAGTTGCATACAATATATATAATTGTGTACCTTTGGAATTTAAAAAATGGTCAACCAGTATATTCAGTGTAACAAATAGGCCTGCCAACTTGATTTTCAACAGCGCTGCCAATTTGTTTTTCAAAGACGCGGAAGCCCTGGAATTGCCGCTTTGTTTGGAGTCGAAAGAGTAATGGAAAATTATAATTAATTGCCACGAACATTATTAATGTGCCTGTGAAAAAAGAGTATCTGTAGCTCTTTGAGTGCTGTGTAAATATATGCTGACCATGACTTTTGCAAATCTTTTTTAATCCAAGTCTGCCTTTTCAGTCCAAGCTCCTCTTCTAATACCTCAAGAAAGAGAGGGAAAGAGAAAGACACGCAGAATAGAATCTCTGCGCTCTCTCTTCGAGATACACCTACCGAGAGTGCGTGGAAATAAAAACATTGCTTTCACTATCTCCGCGGCGATAGTCTGCATTTTAGTTTAGTCGGCATCTGCTCGTAGATATAAAAAATAAGTGCGTTGCAGCTGGGAAATTATATAAGCGGATTAAAGCCGTGAGTGCATTGATTTTCCGCGGGCCATGGCGCGCCTCATCGAGAGCAATGTAAGTTGACTTGACTGGAAATTATCCAACTCTCGGCTGCTGTTTTTACATAACTCCTTGGCATCAGCTTTCCCATCTCCTCCGTTTCCTCCCACTCCTTGTTCTTGCATTCGGGCATTTCATAATTGTTGCGAGATGACGATCTCTCCCGTTTTTCCCGTTTTTGCATTGGCCAACAGTGGTGGGGAATATATACTAGGTACTTTCATTCATAATAATGATGATATACCCAGGTACTAAGTATATATAGCAATGTAATCGCACAGTTGCTTACATTACTTGGGTACAATAGAGCGATGAATAAATTATTGCAGGCTATGAATTTGATACTTCAAAATAGTACTACAAATTAAATATATTTTTTTTAATATTAAACGGGAGAAAGAAAGGTTTTCTAGAATTAGACTCTTTCAAGCTGATCTACCCTTAAAGAAAAAACGTAAAATAATGACAATCTTATTACCCAAAAAACCAATTAATAAATTTTTCGGCAAAACTACTAAGCTAAAATGTACCCTGTACCTTACCTAGGCAATCATACTAAGATTACCTTTCGCATCACTGTTGGCCAGTGACGTCGCCGGTTTATAAATAGTGATGATGTCCGTTTAGTGACCTGAGGATGAGCGATGCAGATCGTCTGGTGGCGAAACTGCGCCAGGTGCCAGTCCGTCTGCCCACGGAGGCGGAGGTGCGCCGGCTGTGTCGCTCCTTGGGCGACTTGCTCGCCGGAGAGGCGAACCTGCTGAGCCTACAGAGTCCGCAGATCGTGTGCGGTGATATCCACGGCCAGTTCGAGGACCTCCTGCACCTGCTGGAGCTGGGCGGCCCGGTTGCCCAGCACCGCTACTTGTTCCTCGGCGACCTAGTGGACCGGGGCAAGAACAGCGTGGAGACTTTTCTGCTGCTGGTAGCGCTCAAGGTACAGAATCCCGGGCAGGTGAGCCTGCTGAGGGGCAATCACGAGTGCCGCAGCGCCACGCGAGCCTATGGATGCTACGAGGAGTGCCTGGCCAAGTACGGCTCCCCGAACGTCTGGCGGATGTTCTGCCGCGTATTCGATCTCCTGCCACTGGCGGCGGTTATCGATGGGGTGGTCTTCTGCGTGCATGGAGGCCTCTCGCCGGAAATCCAACAGCTAGATGAGCTGCACCAGCTAGATCGCTGCCGAGAGATACCCGACAGCGGCTGCATGGCGGATCTTCTCTGGAGCGATCCCCAGGAGACAGCTGGATGGACGGCATCGCCTCGGGGACACGGTCAACTCTTTGGCGGCGATGTAGTGAAGGAGTTCAGCCAGCGGAACGGCATCTCCCTGATATGCCGGGCTCATCAGCTTGCGCAGGAGGGCTTTCGCTGGCACTTTGGCCAGCAGCTAGTGACCATCTGGTCGGCGCCCAACTACTGCTATCGCTGCGGCAACAAGGCGGCCTTCATGCGGCTGAATTCTGGCGAGGATTACACCTTCGAGGTGTATGAGGCGCGGGCGCTGCACAGCAATCCGCAACCGAGGAGACCTAAGAAGCGGTGTCGTCAGTTCTTCCTGTGATGCAATCTCCAATCTATTAGGTCTCCAAAAGAGAGTCTCAACCAAAGACAATGTCAAGTTCAGCGCAGCAAGGCGGAGAGGCAATCAGCTGTTGCGACTAGTCAGACACCCACCCACTCTTAAGTAATAACTCTGCCATTCCACGATTCTCTTAATCAATAAAATGCAAACTCACAATCAGTAAACTCACAGATAGCTATACTCTCATTGGCTATGGCGGTCTCTCAGCGCTCTCTACTCCCTTATTATATGCTGTATCAACTCTGCTCTCTTGCAACGGGCTTGCTTTATCTGGGATACAGTGGAGCCTAAAGTAATAGCACTACACCAAAAAAGCTTTCAGAATTTTCTAATGATGTCCCGAATTTAATAGTTATAAGGGCCCCATTCCTGTTTTAAAAGTGAAGTTTATTTTAAAGCTTAAAAATGTCTGGAACATTTGAACACTTGGGGGTATTAAATTTGTATTCTTTTATGAAATAGTTTTCCAATGACAGCTATTTTTATATTTGTCCTCTATCAGTCACTTGGCTGTCATTTACTGTTTAGCTCAAATTAATAATGACTAAGTGCGACTAACGCCAGTGGAAGCAATCTGCAATCGGAATGTAGATATGTTGTGATTTTCTAAACTCATTCTCACGATTTCCTCACTTGCACCTTTGCACCCAGCTGATTCGCGCTGACTGTGCATCTTGCTCACGCAGAGAGATAAAGAGAGATTAGAAATGGGGCTGAAACGAAGAGAGAGCCAACAGTAGTTATAGCGGCACATCCACGCGACGACTTCATTTCAATTGGAAATCGTGCGCGGCCACACGCGATCAAAAATATTCGCCTGCTTTCCAGTCCCACGCGCAATTCAAATTAGAAATTAGCAAAGTAAACGCACAACAAAAACTTCGACAAGTGTTTATTGAAAAAAGAAATGACCGAATTCGATGTAAGTTCAAGTGCACTTCCGTGAAAGCTTTCTCTTTGTCATTTTATTACTCTTTCCATCGCTCGCTCTTCTTTTTCGCTCTCTGTTTTTGAGTGTGATGGATGTGACGTCATGGTTAATAACTTGGTTCAGTGGTTGCCAAAGCCTCACTAATGCAGTATTCAGGGTCACCCCTGATATGGGGCCAAAGTTTGACGTCTCAAGTTGGTAACCTCAATCAGCTGCCGGTTTTTACGGGCTTCGCAATCACAAAAGACTCTCTAACACAGCACAAACTCGATCTCTATCTTATATTTGAGTTTATTTTCGTTATTTTCTTATCACGCCAGCTGTCTGGCGGTGGTTTCCACTGACCATGGTGACCTTTTAGAAAATTCGTAATATACAATACAAAGTGTTACCTAACTCATCTAAGCGAAAGGTAATTCCCATAATGACAGATTATCAATTGCTATAATGACAGATTATCAATTGCTGCTTAAGGTTCCTTAGTTATAAGCCCATAAATTAAAGGCGTTTCTATTTAACCGTGCCAAACCCTTTTCCCACGATAGAATGCTCGACCACACTTAAAGAGTGCAACTCTTACATATTAAAGGCTTCTTATATTCAAATATGGCTTTAATGTACTTACGCAAGCAAACGTATTAGGTTATCAACGTATTATATTACAATCAGCTGCTGTAATCCAGTCTAGAAGCGTGACTCTAGGTTTCCTGGGTCAATCTGATGTTTTAATAATATTTATTGTTTACCCATAAAGCTTAGAATAAAGTATAAATTTCGAACATATAACTCCCCTATTCGAACCATACATATATCTGCTTTTTTTCGTATCTCTTGCAGTTCGTACCCATCGCCGTTGGCGTGGTTGCTGTGGTTGCCGGAGCCCTTATCGTCCACTATCTGCTCAACAAGAAGTCGACTAAGCCGCGAAGGGAACCCAATAGGACGGCTCGCCTGCGCACGTTGGTGGATCCCAATGACAAGTACCTGCTGCCGCTCATCGAGAAGGAGGTGCTCAGCCATGACACCAGGCGCTTTCGGTTTGGATTGCCCTCCAAGCAGCATGTTCTCGGCCTGCCTGTTGGCCAGCACATCCATTTGATCGCCACCATCGACAACGATCTGGTCATCCGGCCGTACACGCCTATTTCGTCTGACGAGGATGTGGGTTACGTGGACTTGGTGGTCAAGGTGTACTTCAAGGACTCGCATCCCAAGTTCCCGGCCGGCGGCAAGATGTCCCAGCACCTGGAACAAATGGAGGTGGGCGACAAAATCTCTTTCCGTGGCCCCTCCGGTCGGCTGCAGTATCTTGGCAACGGCACCTTCTCGATCAAGAAGCTACGCAAGGATCCGCCCAAGCACGTGACCGCCAAGCGGGTGAACATGATTGCTGGAGGCACTGGCATCACTCCAATGCTGCAACTGGCCAGAGAAGTGCTCAAGCGCAGCGATAAGGATAAGACCGAACTGGCGCTCCTCTTTGCCAATCAGGTGAGTGATAAATAGGCATTTTTAGTGTATTTTTCTAACCGACGTTTATTGTTTTATAGAGCGAAAAGGACATTCTGTTACGTGAGGAGCTGGACGAGCTAGCACAGAAGCATCCTGACCAATTTAAGGTCTGGTATACCGTCGATAAGGCAGCCGAAGGTGAGCTCTAGTAGTTTTAGAGTCGTAATTGTGTCCGTCCCGCGATCAAGCTCATCAGATCATATCATATTTTCATGCTTAGTTGGAGAAAAGTATAAAATGAATATAGGTAGGAAGGTACCACAGACTAGAAAGTCATACAGTAGGATTTTGATTTGAAGTTGGACCTCAATAAGATAGAAGGGATTGAGATTAACTAAGAATATCTGTTTTAGCTTCATAGATTTCCATCAGCATTAAATAAAATCAAATATATTCATTACTATTCAGAATAAGACATGCAAAATAGCTTTTAGAGATATCTTTCGTTAATTTCTTTGGATTAGGCTCACCTCAGAATATTGTTTTGAGAACTGCACCAATCTTTTCCTTGACTTGAGAATGTATAACCTCATACGAAGCTTCATTCGCATACAGCATCATCATCCGCTTCAATACATCACTGACCGATTAGAGCCAACAAGTGCCAACCATCTATTATGTTAAGAATGTTGTGTCTTGTGCCCCTTGCCACATGCTGCCCTCAAACGGATGCCGCGAACGGGGAACGCGCGGTTCGTAGCCTGGTCCTACAACACGGGACACGTCAATGACGAGATGATGCAGCGACATCTGTTTCCGCCGAATGCGGACACTCTTTGCCTGCTCTGCGGTCCACCGCCCATGGTCAACTATACGTGTATTCCGGGCCTGGAGCGACTGGGCCATCGAGCCGAGCAACGGTTTAGCTATTAGGACTAGCACAGCTCCAGCTGGCAAACTACATACATAGTTACTGCCCCTAAGTTATGCTTTCATTTCACAAGAGCCAAGCCAGTGGGAAAGATTGTGTGCAGGTTGTCTCATCGCTGTTCCATGAAGCCCCGCACTAATGGTTCTTTCTATAATTTTTTTATACAGGCTGGCCCTACAGTGTTGGCTTCATCAACGAGGACATGATTGCCGCTCACCTGCTTCCCGCCAAGGACGACACAATTGTGCTGCTCTGCGGCCCACCGCCAATGATCAACTTTGCCTGCAATCCGGCGTTGGACAAGCTCGGCTACCATCCGGACACCCGATTCGCCTACTAAAAGGAGAGCAGAACGCCCAAGGCGCAGTCCTCCGGAACAAAAGAATATGCATTTTGGTTTTTATCATTTCTTTCATGTTTATCCGTTGGTCCCGAACGCGAAGCTCACCAGTATCAGTGATTCCCCATAATTCTCCGAAATCGCGACTCCGGATCGATGTCGGTGATCGCAGAGCGAGTGCAACAGCATCGATACCAATTGTTGTAGTTATTTTTATTTGTGAATAAACGAATGTTGAAAAAAGGTAGCAAGACATCCGAGTTTAGTTCTTGAAACCGTACAGAGCGGAGCTTGTAAAGGTTTTAACTCCCTGAAAATCAAATACCTAAAATAAATTCGGAACACGTCTATAAGGCAGTAACCTTTTCTGTGCTTGACTTTCACAATTTTATTGAATACAATATGTATATGGAATATACGGCCTGCGAGGACAACGCACTCGGCAATGCAATTACATTGAGTTGTTAGTAAAATCATATAATTTATGTTATCGTAATAGAACCTCGTGAAGTCGGCTTCTGCATTTAACTAGCGCGCTGCCTATGCTCTCAGCAACATCAATCCACCCACCGGACTCGGAAGATTAGACTAAGTTTAGTAAACATTTAGTAAGCGTCATTAGATTTACGTGAATACGAGTTAAGTGCAGCAATTTTCATGGCTGTCATTTGGAACAGAAAAGGACGATTGGCTGGGAGTGTGCGTGTGTGTATGATGTTTGGGTGTTCCAGGGGGTCATGGCTTACAGTGTCTGTTTATAAAATCGACGTATATTTTTTTGTTGCGTGGTTCACAGAACGTTTATGGCCTAATAGTTAGTATATATATATATAAATATGCGTTTAAGTAAGTATAATTTCTGAAGCTAGCTGTACCTGCTAAAGACACGTTGTATACATCCAAATGGTTCAATTTATAAATACATAAAAATACCTATAGAGAAAACAGAGATTGTTGGTGAGGGTAAAAATATAAAATATCGGTCTGCAGACTGCCACTAGGTTCATTGTGGGGTTCTGGCTTCTGGTTTCCCCCCACAGTATGTTGTTAGTTGATTTTAGTTTTCGAAGGCTGCCGCAGTTCCAATTGCTCCTACGCTTGGCGCGGCAAGCTCTCACCGTGGACAGCCGTTAATGTTGCTGGTTCTGAGGTGCGTTTACTACTTGGTGGCGCAAGTAATCTTTTATATGAAGTTCATATAAAATTGTCCAGTACTGGTAACGGGAGCTTGCCAATGCTGAACGGATTTTCGGCTGAAATTGTGGCAACGAACAGCGCGATTCCTTCATTGCGGAGTGCTTAAATTTAAATCTACGAAATATTACATGGAAACACTAAGCTAAAATACAATTTGACCATGGCAGGACAGAGGCATGGCAAAACACTTAAAACTTATAAAACAATTTCTCATCCAGTTTGGAAATGACCTCCTCCTCCTTCTTCTTCTCGATTTGCTTGGCGTTGTATGAATGACAGAGCTGATCAAGGTCTTCCTTGGTCAGCTCAATCGCTTCGATCATAGCCACATTTTTGTACCTATCGGGTAATTCAAAAGTTAGTGTATGTTTTCGCATCGTTTTTAATTTTCTTACTTGTTTCTATTGTACTTTTCCCGCATAGCCTGCGTGTTGAGGTCCTTTGCCGATTTGTGGGTGTGGGACAGCTGGCGGATAATAGTTTGCAGGTCCTCCAGCTTGTAAGTGGTGATCTCCTCTAGCTGCGGTGTCCATATCTCCATGCCCAGAATGTGACGGGCCAATGCGAGCGAAGCGGATGACATCAGTGAGGGCAAATATTGCATGAAAGTATCCCCCTCCATAAGTGACAGCTCCGAAATGTACTATGAGGATTGTATATAAAATTAGACATCTTGTAGTTCGTCAAAAGTTTTTAATTCTAAGGGACTTACCAGCGTCAAGAACTTCAGCTTATCTGGCATGTCGCACAGCACCGCGTACGTGTTGATGAAGACATAGGCAGTAGGTGTGCATAGATCAAAGGAGAGAATCTTCAGGATGACCTGCTCCATGCGCAGCACCTGCTTCTTGGTATAGCTGTCGTCGGTGAGGAAGACAAACTCACCTACCTCTGGTGGGTAAATCTCTTCGTACTTACTGCAAGAAATAACCGCAATTAGCATTGAATATTAATAAAATATTGAATTACTACTTACGAGGCAATGTACAAGGCGGCTGTGCCCACCAACTGCAATTTGGCGCGCATCACCGCCATCAGACTCAAGAACCGGTCGAGATAGAAGACGGAGAGGTATAGCGTCTCCGTGTCCAGCTTATACTCCTCAGACACCTCCACCAGCCAGTCAATCAGGATGGAGCGCATGGTATGATTGATGTCATTCTGCCTGCGCATGTAGTGCGGCTTCGGGCGATGTTTCTTCTGCAAGATTTAAAGGATTCAGTCTGAGATTGATAAGCCACCGACTAAGTTGAGTCAACAAATTTAGTAAACTCATATTCAGTAATTACTACAGCAAACTTTACTTAGCTATCGAAGCGAAAAGTCTTTCGCTCGCCACGACAAGATTCTAATCGTTCGTACAAATTGTTATGCTTGATGCTTCTCCCGAGCGACGTATTTATTTCCATGAATTTATTTATTTGGCGTCAAACTCTGGACTCCACTCTACACAACATAGGCGTATCAACTATGGAGTACCTCTTGAGACATGAATAGAATGTTGGAAAAGTAACACCAAGTATACTAATGACCTAATATCTAGATTTCTTATTTAGTTTACGAACTAAATTTGGTGCGAATATTCCTGTATTTATTTTCTTTAAAATGTATCCTATTAAAAGAATGGACCCAGTTCTGGCAAGGAGTACCCTGAGATGGGGAATCTATTTCGGTGTGGCCAACGCCAGAGCTAGGAGTCCCATGGGACAGGAGGAATGGCCACCAGCAAAAGCGAGGGAATCAAATTTACCAATTTTTATTTGTTTATTGGTTATTTCGTGCTACGTGAGCAGCATATTCAAATTCCCAGCTCGAATGTGAAAATCTTTTGCCAAAAACGGCTGTATATGGGCAATATGTACATTAGGTGTTTATTTAATGGTCGCTTTAACGATTATTGGACACGTCAAGCGCAGGGCCGGCGGCTTTACCAAAAAAAAGGTAAAGGAGAGAAATGGTTTAGACCATTTGGCAAGAAAAAATTGTTTGGGGTTAGGACGTGTCCCAAATAAGTACAGTTCTGGCCGTGCGCCTCAAATATTGCCTTTTCAAATGGTGAAATCACATATTGGGGCAATAGTTTTGGATTTAATTAATTACGTACAAGGGAAATAATGTAAAAAGAAAATATAATACTCATAAATAACATGCATATTTATGCGAATTTCTACATTTCCTAGGTAATTAAGGGATCCAAGACAACTTAAGTACCCAACCCGGGAAACAAGATGGAAACACTGAATAGAGAACCGAAAAGGCGAAAAACAAACAAACTAGCGAGCCAAGCTCACCCGGCAACCCGGCAAACAGTCTCAACCGGAACTCAAATACAAATATTCGTTTCTTTTTCTCTATCCAGGAAAGAAGACAAGTTTTTCAGACCCATCAGGAATATATAAACGACCTAAAACCGATAAGCGCGTATATATTTGGTACATAACGGCAGGATGACGCTCAAAATCGGAATATGCACTAAGCAGGACCTCGACGAGGCGATGAAGCTGCAGAAGCGGGAGCAGTATGAGGATGAGCGCAAGCGGCGCATCTTCAACGCCAAACAGCGCCTCTATGGGGTAAGAGCAATCCAATCCTCAGGGGACTTAATGCCATACCTCCCTCCTTTAGCTCGATATGGACATGCTGGAGCGCCAGATTCTGGAGAAGAAGAAACAGCAGAGCCTGCAGCTGGAGTGCGACCAAAGGTTCGAGGAGCAGGAGCAACTGCAGAAGCGCCTGATCACCGCTCAGGAGAAGGAGCTGGAGAAGAAGCAGCAGGTGGCGGACTCGGATCTCAACTACTATCGCTGTCGCTACCAGCGAATGGAGCAGCGTCGCGAATTCGACTTGAACGACCCGAATTTCCTGAAGAAGGCGCGTCCAACTCGCGTCGCCGACGATGACATCACTTTGGGCGTATCCAGTGCCCAGATCTTCAACGGCGAGGATCTCTTCAACTCGGAGCGAAAGGTGCGCCAGCGGGAGCAGCAGCGCGCCTGGCTGGACCAGCAGGTGCAAGAGCGTAAGCGCGCAGAGGATGCACGCAAGCTGGCGGACAACATGATGATGGAGAACCTGGGCTGCCGCGACAAGCATCTAGAGGAGATGGCCAAGTCGGACCACCTGATGCGCAACCAGATAATCCAGCAAGTGCGCCAGTTCAACATGAATATGGCCAAGCAAAAGCAGATGGATCGCGAGCGGGAGAAGCGCGAAAAGTACGAGGATGACATGGCCGAGATTTACAACATGCTCTCGAGCGACATGCTCACAGAGAACCCGGATGTGGCCCAATCTCGCACCGATCCGAACAAGAAAATTGCCTTCATGTATCGCGGCATGACGCCCGAGGAGCTGCGAGTCTTCCGCTTGGGTCAGGAGCAGCAGCTGTTTTTGGCCACGCAGCGCAAGACGGAGGCCCAGATGATGGACAAGCAGTGGGAGCAGTATGCCATGAACATGGATCGCACTCTCGTCCTCGGTCACATCGAGGACGAGCGCCGACGCAAGGCCCAGTTCGACGAGCTGATGCGAGCCAATGCCAAGTTGGCCGTGGAGCAGGATCAGCAGCGCAAGGACGCCCTCGTGGCATTGAGCAACGCCGTGTCGGATGACTTCTACGATCAGTTCAACAAGAACTCACGTTAGTTTATTTACAATCACGGATATCAAGAATTAGGACCCTGATTTTGAATTCGGTGACCTGGGCGCGATTGGGAAGCGGCCTCCGCAGCAGATTCCAGCGCAGGACGCGAGGCAATTTCCCATGCGGGTCGAGGACACTTTTGAAATTCCCTAGGGTTCGATTTAAGACCATTTCAAGTCAAATTTACATGTTTATGATTAGTAAATGCAAAAGAAAAAAAGAAATCAAAGCAGAAAAAGTAAATAAATCTAAATTAAATACACTTAAGGTTTAGGTAATAGGGGAGAAATTTCAAAAAAGTGGCTAAACTATGACAAAAATATCCCCAACTTTGACTAAATTCGGGCCACCATGTCAAGAAATATAATGAGTATTTTAGCTGCCAAGACTAGAAAACAACAACAGCAATTAGCTGCAAGTCAAGTTCCATTATTTCCGAGTGCTCTACGGAGGTGGAACGGAACAAACTCTTGAACAATGCAACGACAAGACGCAGAAGAGTCAATACAGGCGAAGCAACGGCGAAGGACAGGATGCAGGCGCGCATTTTCGCCCCGGTAAACATGTGACGGCGACCAAGGACCGAAGGAAGAGGAGGGCATCTTCTACTACCCAGGCAGCGGCGCGTGAAGGGAATGCCACATTAGGGTGCGACACAGGGTCCGACCGTCTTCTTGTTCCCTCTCCCCATCCCCTGCGAATAGAGAAGTTACGACTGCCTGCTTGCATGACAACGCACACACACACAACTAACAAGCGCACATGGCCAAAGAAATAAACAGAGAAAAACCAAGGCACTCGAGGGGAGAATCCCTTCTATATGAAAATAATTTGTAATATCTTGATTTTTCATACCTCCACCTATCTTTAGTATAAGAGCCTGGCCGTTTCAGGCATTTCTACAATTGAGTTCAGTGTGCTCTTTATCGATAAATATGATTTAGTTATCATTTGTTATTGTAATTCCAATTATTAAAGATTCAGAATGCCTACAAGGGCGTATTTCAGCTCCTACTGCTCTTTTCTTGTCCAAGAACAAAGAGTTAGAGAGTTTTTAAGGGAATTTAAGGGAAAGCTTAGAAGTATCAGATCCAAATCTATACATTGTCGGGGATTTCTAAAACAAATCGTTTTGCTTTGTTCACATATTCTCAGATAAGTTTAAGTGGCTTTTTATTTTGTCGGACTCCGAGCTTGAAGTTCGGTGCTAATGGTTGGTTACAAATTGAGTTTTTTTATGTTGGGAAAATGCTAATCATGTTATTGTTAAATGAGAGGGGCTTTTGCAATAAAAGGGGTCATAGAAATAGAGCACATTATATATATTTTCTAAATTTTATTCTCAAAATATAGACTTTCCAACTCACCTCACTCTCCCGGAAGTTATTGAGTATGTCCATCTGGTACTGGACCACTTCGAAGAACCGCTCGCGATCGTTCCGTGGGGGCAGCTCCTTGATCCGCTCGCCCGGCTTGGCGAGCGCTTCAATGTTGCCGCTGGCCTCGGTGAGCGAGCGGTCCACGGACATGGGTGACTGGACGTCCGTGATTGACATGGGCGTGGTGTCCAGATCGCAAACGGTGAACTCCCTCTGCGCCACCTCGCTGGGGGTAAAAGTTGAATGTTAAGGAGGAAACTTCAGTGAAAAGGTTCAGTGAATCTTACCACTTTGCGGCGGCGTGCTGGTTCTCTTTGTCGGCCACGGATGCCAGGAACTTGCCCGGTGGCGCCACATGGGTGTCAAAGTTGTCCTCATAAACGGAAAAGGTCTTGAACTGCTCCACCACGGGCACCACGTTCGATTTCTTCGCGCCGTAGTTAACATTTTCATCAGCATTAAGGACTTTTACTTCACGGAAGACCTGCTGTAGGAGGCACAAGAGCAGCGGTCATAAATATGCATGAGTAAGGGTTAACAATTACAGCAACTGTAGGCCCTGCTGCCATTGCGCGTTCTCCCCGTCTCTGTCTCCCTCTTCGGAATAATCCTGTTACGGGCGCTGCTTTTTTTTTGTTACTCTTTAGTTGCGCGCCTTTCCTTGGCTTCCCATACAATGGGCCAGTGTGCGTGTGCGAGTGTGTGTGTGTGTGCCTTGTAATTGCATTTGCCATTGCTCTCCTCTTTGCTCCACTGCTTTGTTTTCGCAGTTCTTAGAAAAAGGCGCGCAGTCGCCAGGCTGTGCCATTTTCTAGGTTATTTTAGAGGTTAGGCGCGAATAAATAGCAAAGGTTATCTGCGTAGTGCACCAAAAAAAAACAAAATACTAAAAGGAGAGGGAGGACAGAAAACCCACCACCACTGATCGCACACACACACACAAGCGCACAGCCTTGCGTGAAGATCCCACCACCATAAAAATCGGCAGCTGCATTAGAATATGTCTAGCATAGCTCTGGAAATATGTGTGTTTTCCCGGGACTTACCGCTTTTCCCGATGGACGAGGCACATTCCCGTTGTGGTTGTTATTGTTGTTAAGCACGGCGAAGTTGGTCCGTGGCGCAAGCGCAATTTTCTCCTTGCCGATTACGGCCAGCGGCTGCTTAGCGCCCTTGACTCCGGCCGGAATTGTAACGCCGGGGTTTTCCTTGTTGTTGGCGTCCTGGTGGATCTGGAAACTGGCCATTGTGCTGGATACCCTTTCCTCGACTTTCCTCGCTACTAAAATGGAGACTTCACGCTTCTCTTTGTTTCTCTTTCGCTAAGCGTCGCCGACTGCTCTCTGATGTTGTTGTTGCTGCTTACTTATGCTCGACGCTCACACCAACACACTGACAGACATATGCTCAACGCACACATTCACTGACATCCGCATAAGCGCAGGCAAATTTTATCATCAAAATTGACGCTCGATGTACACTCACACACACAGTTCGGAACAGAATTCATTTGACTTTCAATTTCTACAGCTTCTTGCGTCACGGGAGCGGTGGAATTTATTTTCCTCGTTTGGCTACGCTCGCACTGACTCGCACTTGGACGCCCTTGCGTTTCTGTTTTGCTTTGCTGATCACGCTTGAAAGTTTGAGAAGAAATGAAAGAAAGGTTTGAGTTTTTCCCGGTCCTATGTTGGCTCCAGTGTGACCGCGTGATAACGTTGTAAAATCCGTCCCAACATAAAGTCCTAAAAATAGCCAAGGAAAAGGTGCTTAACTTTGATTAAGGAAGGGTGGGAACTATGCAGATCAGAAACGTAATGCTTGACGCAATTTCTTCGCAACCGCTGGCAACGCCAAAGCCCTGAGTGATCTTATAAAAAAGGTGGAAAACATTTCTAGCTCTTCCTAAGGTACCCAATACCTAAAGGACACAAGGACATTGTAACTGAAAATATTTGTAAATGGCAGCAGATCAGCATCAGCAGGCGAGATGATTTAGCCACATATACGACCACGAGACTCTTATAAGTAAAAAATTAAATAATCTCAAGGCTAAAGATAAACCAAACTAAAGATAAACTAAACCAAAACAGCCTAAAGTTCAATTTGGAGAGCAACTCTGTCTTAGTTTTTATTTGGTTAATTAATCTGCATATTGAGTTTAGAGATCAGAAACAATAAATTTTTTGCCAATTTTTGACAATTTTAATGATGTAACCCCTTATCATTTTTTCAAAAATTGGCCAAATTTTTTTCTCTAATTTTTTTCAAGTATTTTATTGCTAAATAATTAAGCTTTTAATGGCGAATCGAACCATATACGGCATTTTGCTTAAATCCCATTATTGGCCAAAATATGCTGCTAAGAAGACATCAAGTTTACGCATTTTTAGGTCTTCAAATGGGGTTTTTTATGTCCTAATTTTAGGGACAACTCAAGGGTAAAAATATTCATATCAAAAATAATTAAGCTTTTAATGGCGAATCGAACCATATACGGCATTTTGCTTAAATCCTATTATTGGCCAAAATATGCTGCTAACAAGACATCAAGTTTGCCAATTTTTAGGTCCTTAAATGTTAAAAATATTCATAACAAAGTCAAAACAGCCTCAAATTCAATTCGGAAAGCAGTTCTGTGTTAGTTTTTATTTGGTCAATTAATCTGCATTTTGAGTTTAGAGATCAGAAACAATAAATTTTTTGCCAATTTTTGACAATTTTAATGATGTAACCCCTTATCATTTTTTCAAAAATTGGCCAAATTTTTTTCTCTAATTTTTTTCAAGTATTTTATTGCTAAATAATTAAGCTTTTAACGGTGAATCGAACCATATACGGCATTTTGCTTAAATCCCATTATTGGCCAAAATATGCTGCTAAGA